>JAGTTF010005994.1:0-20896 GCA_019095985.1 Streblospio benedicti
CTAAATGAAATCACCATGGATTTATGAGTTAAGAGCAGGTTAAATCAGTAACATAACACAATGCAGCTGCAATCCGTAACCCTGAAAAGCTAAAAATACATCTATTACACAGAAACATTGCTTAGAAATAAAATACGTAAAATGTTCACGATAAAGTAGTAGGAATTTTGGATTTGAAGGTCAAGATACAAGATTTGTGATATATGGTATGCAGCATGTGTTCGCATTTTTGTTAGTTCTTGTTGTTGTTGTTTTTCTGTTTTTTGCCTTACATCCAAAAAATAAAGTCCTATTTTTAAATTTAAATTTATTTGAACATGTTACCATGCTGAAACATGTTCAAATAAATTTAAATTTAAAATAGGACTTTATTTTTGGATGTAAGGCAGCCGATAACAACAAGAACTAACAAAAATGTCAAGATAAGGTCAAATAATTAAAATGATGCTGAAAATGGAATCAGTGACCCCTTTAAACCCTAAAGCCCAGGTATTACAAATTGATGTAGGTTTAAAAGTAAAATATGTAAACTACACATGGTAAGTGACAGCCATATTGGATTTGAAGGTCAAGATAAGGTCAAATTATTAAAATAATACTGGAAATGGAATCAGTGACCCTGTTAGCCCCAAATTCCATGTATTACACATTAATGTAGCTGAGAAGTGAGTAGAGTGATTTTGTTGACAAATTTGACTTTGGTGACCTATAAAAATGAATATATTGGCCAAAATTAGTTTATCACAGGTGAATATCAAAGAAAAATATGTTTCCTGTGATTATCAATAATCACATAACAAAACATGCCATCAGTTACTTCTTAATTGACCTTTTAATAACAACACCCACAGTCAAATCTGGCATGTCCCTATGTAAAACTCGCTTACTCAGTTCCAATACCCGTCACTAGTTGGCGCTTCTTGCATATAAATGAGCTTACCACGTGCAAACACCACATGGCTGTGTTTTGGTGTGTGGAATGTCTAGAAGTGCTGTGGTCACTGTGGAGGTGTTTTGTCCCTTGGGACATACTGGTCGGTCTGGCAGTTTTGTGCTGTTGATGTATTCCTGTTGAAGTTTGTTCTGTTTTTTTTTCCATGTTAGGTTTTCATATGTATCAATCTTACTTTTCTATACTTTTACTTTTTTTCAGAATTTGACACCTGCTTGATAACGAATCAATCAGTTAATTATTTGTTGTATTTATTTCTAATTCAATTTTTAATTCTGGGGTGTTGCAAATGGCAAACACTGATAGAAAAAAGGTAGAGAAATAGATCGTTAAAAAGTAGAGAAATAGGCACATATAAAAATTTTGAGGAACATGTCATAAATGAGCAACTAGTATAGAATAAAAAAGTTATTACAATTTACTGGAATCAACAACATAATAAGATATAGTTTTCATTCTAATTTCTTTCAAGATGACGAAATAATCATTCATAAGTTTAACATGCATCCACTTTTAAATAGAAAGTTCGATTATAATTTTTGCATTGTAGGTAGCTAATCAATTATACAAAAAAACTTGGTGGGGATAGTGATAAAGGTAATCATTTGGTGATGGTAAGTGTTCAAAGTATTTCTGGGGGCTAAATGAGGCATCAATTTGTTCAAGTGATCACTTTGTTTGTTATAACACAGTAGTGTTAAGACATTATTACCCCTTGGGGTGTAAGTGTACTCAAATGTTTCTCTGCTACACCAAATTACATGTCTTTTATCTCATTTAGTAATCAGCTATCTCCCTGTACAAGTGCATGTTGACTGAGCTGGAAGTAAGGAAATGATCATATTGAACATCTAAAATACATTTATGAGTGGACAATAATTTTGTTTGGATAAATTGGAAAGTTATTTACGGATACAGAATTTTTTTGTTTGCATTAATTGGATACTAATTCAAGGATGAGCATGTCTTCAACACCTCCAAATTTAGTTTTTGTTCCATATGTAATAAACACTCCTGCACCTGATCAGACCTCACAATCTACACAGACATTTAGTCTACATACTTCTTTGCTTCTATGCCCAAAGCTCCAAGATATCAAAGGATATATTGACAATTATCACCACTTACAAAGTGGTGTGTTAAGATGGGGTGCATGCGGTGAGCTTTGTTCTTTAGATGTCACCAGGATAAAATCTGATTTACCACCTAATAAAGGGGGTCCAGCAGCTCTTGCCCATATCATCATCAATCCAGATCTTTCAATAAAATTTCAAGTTGCAGGAGACACAATTCAATCTGGAACACTTATTGATGGTGACAACATAAATTGGACATCACTGTCAGAATTCATTGCCCTCTTGTCAGACATGTATGTTTTTTGCATGGGAATTGCAAAAGACGAGTTATTAAAAGTCTGTCCAGCCATCCGATACAGTCCAAAATGTTTGATAACCAAGTATTTTCCATTTGAGAGATGTATAGCCAAGAAATGCAATATATGGTTTAAAATGCGATTCAATGCAACGCAAGATGAGCGAAATTTGGCAGCACAGGGTGAAGCAAGGTGTCCTCCATGTAATGCCACATACAGGGGTGTCAGGCGCAGAAATATGAAACAGCTTCCACAGCTCACTCAAGCTGCCCGCTTAAAACGATCAGAGGCTACATCCAAATATCCAATTAAACTTCTAAGTCCAAGAGGTGTGAAGAGAAAATTGCACAACATCAGAACATTACAAAACACTCAGAGGAAAAAAATAAAAAAAATTACTGACAAGCTACATGAATATACTCAGATTGAGTTAAATGATGAGCAGAGTGCAGAACTTGGAAAATTTGTGAGCATTGTTCAAAAAGAAGATTTAGCAAAAGTTTTAAAAGATGAGGATCCAATAACAGCAAAGGCTCTTAAAGAAGCATTTCTGTTTGATCAAAAAAGAAACCGTAAGTAAAACTTGCCTTTTATAATGAGGTAAATGTCTTAATAACATAATTATATTCTGCGTCTCAATAGCATCATTGCAGTTTCATCACATTCTTTGTATTTAAATAGAGCCTGGTTCTACGGGAAATGTGTGGAGTATGGCTACATATAGAGTTGGTGAGTATTGACAAGCCTATATCTACCCATGGTTGTATGCATTCCTAAGTCTTAATGACTTATGATTGACTTTTGCCATGCTTTTTTATGAAGATTCTAAAATAGTACATTTTACTTTTTAGCACTTTCAATCCATTCGCTAAGTCCAGCAGCATATGATGCCATACAGAAATGGGGCATTTTTCATCTTCCATCAAAATCAGCTCTACGGCAATTTAAAACCACTTGCCTACATGGGGATGGTCCTTATTTTGACTACATACAAGACCAAGCGACAAAATACAAACTATATCAGGAGGAATGTGTAACCAATGGTAGACCTATTCCAAAGGGAGAGGGTGTGCTCATTTTAGATGAAGTAAAAGTTATTGGGAAAGTGGCCTGGAATTCCAAAAATGGAAAATTAGTCGGTTTAGCAATGGAGGCAACAGAAACACCTACTTTAGCTGATTTGAATCCAAATACGAACCATACCGATACTGGAAGTGCCGAATACTTTCTTCAATTTTTGTGGAGGGACTTGACCTCAGATTTTGATATTATTGGTCCTCACTACAGTACTCAGGCATCTATGGATTGTCCATTTACATTAGCATGTCTTATGGAGACTCTAGATGCTTTCCAGGCATTTGGATTTAAGGTACAAAATACATCACATGAAATTTCAGAAGTCTAAATGACTTACTTCAGCATGCAAATAGTTTTATGTTTTTGCTATAGATGTGTATGTTTTACCAGCCTTAATTTAATTTCCTTATTTCAGATAAATGCTATCATCTTAGATGGAGCAAGCAGTAACCTTGCAATGATCAAAGAGTTGTGCGGACATGGGAGAGGTGTTTTTGGCAGTAATAATGAACAACGTGATCCACACGCTATTCAGCCTTGGTTTACTAATCCTGCACATCCTGAAGAAGATATATTTATGATTATTTGTCCTACTCACCAGGTAAAGAAATACATGTATAATAATACACTCTCTACATGATTGTCACGATTACAGGCTACCGCCGGTGCATATGTATATATTTCCACTGTTTTTTTTTGCGGATGGGGAGGGGGGGGGGGGGGGTAATTGTAAAAAAAAGAGAACATTGTTCCATTTTATTATAGCGTGACAAATTGTACATCATCCCTAACTTATGAATTTTATATTTTTAGCTCAAAAATATGGTCAACCAGTTATGGGCAAGCAGAAATGGTGGTGCTAAAGACTTTATTGCTGGAGGCATAAAGTTTGGATGGAAAAATGTTGTTGATATGTGGACTAGGGAGAAAGAAAGGAGAGACACAAACCAAATACGCTTAGTTCCAGGGATGTTAGAAGCATATATTGAGCGGGATGCATGGACTAAATTGAATGTCAAACCAGCAAAGATCATGCAGGTAATCATATTTCATAAATTCACAATATATACTTGGAGTAATGGCATTCACATTTCACAAGCTGTTTGTATTTTATTTAGCACATTTGATTCTAAGTTATTTTGGATTTTCACTATTCATTTTTAGCAACCAGCTGTCTTAGCTGAGATTTACAGCTATGCAAATCCGGACAATACTCCCCGTCCAAGAGATGCACCAAGTGCAATGGCTGCCCATGCTTACTTAGTGGCATTGTCAAAGCTTTTTGAGGATGGATTTCTGTGCAGCAGAAGAGGTGGATTATCAAAAATTGATAACTTACAGTCGCCTACTTTACGAAACATTCAAGAAGGCTACCAGTTCTTTATAAATTGGTGGACACAACTAAATAATGAATGTAAGCACTTGTTCACAACCATTGTAACAAGGTGTTTAAGATTTGATAAGTGATATTTGTTATGGATTCTGAGCCAAGAATACAAAAGGCATGCATCCCTGTCTGAGCTTAAAATAGTTATGTTGTGCCCATAGTTAATAAACAATAAACAATCAATATTTTTCAGATGAAGATTTCAATCCAACATCACCTATGGAAAGGCGATTTATTTCCTGGCAGGTACATGTACAATCAAAATATCACATCTTTAATTATTTACATTTCAAGAGTACAACTTGGCTTGATATGGATCACTATGTAACATATATTATTTTTCTTGTAGACATTTGACCTGCTTCGAGTGTGCGTCTATGGATTTCAGCGCTTTTGCGAGAGATTTCTGCAACAACATCCAGGATACTACATTGTTCCATTGAAATTGAACGGCAGTGCCGTTGAAACACTGTTTTCGCAATTCAAGTACATTGCGGGCGGAAAATTGAGTTCATTAAACTTTGCAACAGCCAAACGGAATGTCATGTTACGGAGAGATATCCATGGACACCATAAGGCCAACAGAGGATACAGAGATGTACCCTTATATACAGCACAAGTCCCTTTGAGAAGGGAACATTTGAGGAGATCATTGACATTCGACGGTTAATATCACAGTGGTCACATACATGGACATAATTGACAACATTTGCTTCCAATCTCTTCATTCTTCATGGAGGTATACGGATGGCTCAGTATGACCGCATATTAGACATCAATATATTAGTCCTAAACATGTTGGAATGCCAATGACATGTATCTCTTGTTATGTTGCTATTATTATGATTTTTTGTAAAACCTACTTACGTTTAAGCATACGCAAAATAAAATTTCCTTGAGTTATATATCTTTGCATTTAGTTGTTCATGGTACTATTATAATTCCTTAGAAAGAATAACATATTTCCACTTAAACAGTAAGAGTAATCAACAATAGTTAATGAAAAAAAGCTACCAATTGCATTGCATATTTTACTTCTTCTTCTTTCCACATACATTGTACAGTTTATCTCTCAAACTGCAACCTCCTTTTGATCTATTTCCTTTCTGTTCTCTCTCTCTCTCACTTTTGGCTCTAATATATCCACCAATCCGAGCATGTGTATATTTCCTAACAAATGTGTCACAAACTGATCTCATCAGGCTTTTTTCTCCATCAGGGATAACTTTCTGAATTTCTTCAAACAGCTTGTTGCTGGCAGGAACCCTTACATTTTTGTTGATAGCCTGAAACAGTGAATGGAATTTGAAATATGCCTTTTTTAAATATCAAAATACATAATTATACGAAACTCATCATTAGATCATTGTCTGGTGGAATTTTAACCCATAATCTATGACACAAAGTTCCTGTTACATAGATGGGACTATTGAGACAATCTAATCTTGCCTTGCAGTCATGAGTCACAGCAGGAATACATTTATTACCTGGTCACAGATAATGAGTGTATGGAATAATTGGGAAAAATATTTATTCAGAGTGTTAAACATTTTGAATTGCTAACCATCACAAAGCTCTTCTCTACAGCATGCATATCTTTAAAAAGTTTAGATGTCAAGTTTAGTAGCTTTTTATTGTTGTCTAATTAAGATAACTGTTCAATTATAAAGTGAATAATATGTATTAATCACCTGTATTATTTCTTTCCCGTGGTTTTTCTTAAAATTTTCTGTAATTTGCATGTCAAGGCATCCTATTGCTGGCAAAAAGCTCTCTTTTATTGCATATAATCCACCCTTATCTCTTGATCTTTGCTGCACAGGTAAAATTGCTTGGCTTTTGTCTATTGTCATTTTTTGTAAGATTTCCAAGGATTTTCCATATTTTTGGCTATTCTTCCTGTAAAGCCTGAACATGGAGCCCAGAGTCCCACCAGCAAGTAGTTGGATTCCATATTTTGGCTGCTTTTTCACAGTGATTGCTTTCTTAATAAGCTGCTTACTTTTTGCTATTTGTTGGATAGTTTCTTCTTTGTTACTCTTTATGTGGTACACAATATATTTAGCTATTGTTCTGATTATCATGCGTACATGAAAGTTGCCATTTGGTATCCTTTCACTATTAACAAATTCCACTAATTGAGTAACAGTATATTGTGAGGTATACGTACTCCATTCAATGTGATATTTAATTAATCCATCTTTCTTACTTTTATATTTCTGATACAGAACAAAATATTGATCTTTTAAAGATTTGATTATATCATCAAAACAATTGTGTTGTATTAAAAAATCCCAAATCTTCTGTCTGTCTGGGTAAAATGCAATATGCCCTTCTTTTTCAGATCTTGAGATGATATATTCTTTCATAATTTGTAAAAACACTTAAAAACTACACGCAGAAAAAAAGAATTGAACAAGCTTAGAAAGCAAAGTGAAAATTACTCAAGGCTGATTTAGATGAAGAGATGTGACACTTTTCAAGGACACATTCCAACAATGTTTACACTGACACAAGAGGGCGGGGCTTAGCTCAACAAGGTTAATTTATGCTAGAGTAGCCGAGTGTGGGATAAAGCTACCAAAAAACTAGGCATTTGGGAGAGTTGTTCTTACTTTATATCATTTTGTATCAAAAGTATATTAACTACATCAAAAGTTATTATTGGGTCTGATCACCAATTGAATTGGCATTATTAATCTGGTTTCAATTTACATGAGGAATAAATGGTTGCAAAGATATGATTTTTTAAAGTTGACAGAATGCTGAAAATGTCACTCTGAACACTAACTTATTCCGTCTCATATATTCCTTAAATTGTCTGAAAGGAACATATGTGTGTATGTGAAGAATATTTCTATGCCATAGGTTGATTCTATAGATTGATTCTATTTCTACTATCAGATGAATGCACCACCAGCTGACATCTACTGTTTGTTTAATAGCGTTTAATCTATATTGAATACTCATCTGCACAAGTTTTTTTACATTATATACACAGTTTAAAACTATCCTTTATTTAGAAGGACCGGACGGACGAGACAAAGATGATGATGGTGGGAATAATATATGTGATGGACTTGTCGAAGGCGGTGAGAAGGATCATGAGTGGTTATGGATGTAGTGCCTACTTTAAACCGGTGAACCCTCTCAGACAGTTACTGGTAGCACCCAAGGATCCAGCCAAGAAAGAAGACGTTTGTGATGTAGTTTACCAAATAAACTGTGGTGGATCAGGTTCTGAAGGAAGCAGTAGCTCCTATGAGGGTGAAACATCAAAGACACTTAAGACCAGATTCGACCAGCATAGACGCCCTAGCCGCACCTCCTCACACTTTTACTTACATGTACATCAACCAGACAGAGAGAGCCATCACATATATCCCTGGATAGGATAACATCAAGATAATAGACCGTAACCAGAACACTTTTGAAAGAAAGATCAGGGAGGCCATACACATCAGGCGCCTCAAGCCAGACCTCAATAAGAACGTGGGGGCCGCCGACCTGCCAGCCATCTACACCAACATCCTACCAGCAGCTGCCAATGACGTCACACCACGATCACGTGACGATTAGGCAGTTGGCAGACTGACGAAGGACCGGGAAGGTCCGAAAGGCTTTCAATGTGAGCTAATAAAACAAGCACAAAAGAATAGTTTTAAACTGTGTATATAAAGTGTTTGATCGTAGAGTTGTAAAACAGATCTGGTTGTTCCCCGTGTATAACTCACCTATCTACCGGAAATGTCTCATCTGGTTAATAATGTAATTGTAGAAGCATCAACACACACTATATTATGTCAAAAGGTGACCATTTTACTTGGGTTCCATTGAATATTCATGTCAGAAAGGACTATATTACAAGGGGGTATGTCACAATAGCAATAGCTTCAATTGCTCCAAGATATCTAAAAACCACTATCTTATCCCCATTGCTTTCTAGCATTAGCCTACTTGGTGTACATCAAGAGGAGAGAAAATGAGATATTAATACATTTAACGTCCATTGGCTCCTACAAGGATATTGGACCTCCTGCTGGCAACTCATATTTTCTCTCTCCGGGTGTTTGTCCAAAGTCATACCCATGTTTAGATGGCAGACTGCAGATTTCCTCCTATGTTATTCAATCTGTTCATTCTGGGATACTCTTCTCAACTAAAATTGATTTATATTGGTTTGTCTGAGACTTGATTCGATGGGTATGTTCTGATCAGCGCAGAAATGTCCCTGTAGTTTACGACGGGGACTGGGGAATAGCTCACTGAACAGCATTCCCCTGCTGTGCTGATGTGTCACTGAAAGTGTTCAGTCTTGCTGTAGTGCATTGACTGTCACAAGATGGGCAGGATGTCTATCACTTGGCCTGAATATACTTTTATGTATATTTGGCAGTAGAGAATTTGTGTTCAGGGTCATCCACTTGTGTAAAAAATGGCATAAGGTTGTGTAGGTCTTAAGTGCACAACCACTCAGCTGTGTTTGCAGAGGCTAAAGTAGACATAAGTTGCACATTACTGGGTATTCAATTCCCCTCTGTTTCACACACGTTATAGAGCCTAGTCTTCATTTATTATGGTCACTATAGGATTAGGGAGCCAGTTCTCTTTTGTATTGGTTCTGGAAGAGCACAGGTTCTGATAGATGCTGGTCGGACACCATGTAGGGTTGGTAAACTATTTGCTGACGGGAAGAGGATAGGCCCACTTTACTTCTTTTACCAAGGTGAGTGGATGGCAAACCTCCCTCACGTACGTATACCACAATTCAGTGGGTAGGGCAGTGCCCCCAAAGCACTGCGTGTACGTGTCATCACTGATGCAAAGTCCTCCCACACAGAAGCCTCTCGTGAAACCCATGGTGTACAGTGCTGCACACCAATCCCAGAACACCACCTCTGGGCCTAGGCTGGTGGGTATTCTCAGTTAACAGCAGAACACAACGAGAAGCAAGTCAGGTGCTGGACAGCCTGGGGTCTGCCAGGGTCGTTGAGCAGCATGGTCTTGGAACCCTCTTCACAAGCCTTGGGTGAGTCGCTCGTCTGCTGATGGAAGCTGACTGATGAAGGCAGTGGCTACGAAGACCTAATTCCCAAGCAGAGAATGAGTGGCATTTGCTGTGTCAAAGTCATTTGTCTGATTATCAAAACATCTGGGATTTGGCGTTTATTCTCGCACACAATGAACTTGTCTTCATCTCCATAATACAAGTTATGAGTGTCGGGCTCTGGAAGATATTAACCGACAAGTCAAAGCCCCAGTAGTAATATTTTGTCATGCATTGTGGGCAGTTTATTGCATGAGTTTATTTTATTGTTCAAGCATAGCCTCCAGTGGAAATTTTGTGTATTTATCACCATGTATTTTCTTTCCTCTTTTGTTACATTAGAATCTTTTTATAAACAGATAAATAAGATAGACACTGTCATGGTGTTGAACAATTTGTCAAGTTCTAAGTTCACACCCACTGACCGGAAAAATTCTATTTGCAAGAGCAAATGGAATAAGCTACACATAGCACATCTTACCTCAGCTGGCCAATCGGCAATTACAAACATCTACTATATCCTGGAAGGATCTCATTCCTGAACTACTAGGCAGACTGCCTCAATAACGTTTAAAACTAATGTACTTGCAGTGATCATGAACCGCAGGAAAATGTGCTTGGGAACAACTCTAGTTGGTTAAAAACATAACAATAAATCTAACACTGTGACCGGTGATTATCTTTATCTCCTCACCCTCATTATAGCAGTACATTGTACATGCACCGATGACGATTATAAGACTAACATTAATTATAATAAACAAACAACTATGCCAGGCAGGTGTAGCATTTTTATCAATAGAGAAGTGGTCACTTAAGGCCAAGTCCCACTAGTTTGTGCGTAAGGTCGATGCATAAATTCTAGGAATTTCCAGGCAAAATTTGTTATACGTCGAGCTTTCAGTTGCTTCTTTTTATTATGCAGTCTTGGTGTCTTCGAGCCATTTGTTTGTGGGTGTGCAAACGAGAGCTTATGCCACAGCACTTAACTGGTCATTGCATATTGACATAGATTTTGAAATAGCATATTGTGCATAAACCTTAAGAAGAGGAGTCCGATTATACTTTATATTATGTATTATAGACTGTATAGTTTTTCATGATAAGTAATACATGGAGGTCTACCTTTGATGGTAAAAACAGCAGTGAGTGTCTATAATGCTATCTAATAGAACGGGGAATTCTTAGCGGCTCTCTTAGAACATAATTTACTCGTGTTAAGCTGTATATCTCGTCATGACCCTCATTCACCAGTCTCAAGCATCTGGCATTGACGTCACAGGAGTAGGGCTATATATGATGATCGCGGCTACCCACGCATCCACACTGGTCACGTGATCTTGCATCATCTAAGCACGAGGACCCATATCCGACATGACGGCTGAATTTTTAATGATTATGATTAAATGAACTTGTAACGCGCGATTTAGCATGTGTAATTAACAGAAAGAAGGAATCAAGCACCCTTTAGTTTTACTGGGAGCACCTGTCGTTTGCGGATTCGTCGTCAAAAGGTGAGTCAAACTTTCATTTTCTGCCTCGCCCTACTGCTGTTGTCTAAAAATGGCGTGTCATTTTGATGACGTCATCGCCATGCCACAGTGATTGCGAAATACTAGTACTTTCAAAATGAGTATTGATGGATTATTCTATCTCTATTTCTTGGTTCTGGGTTATCTTTTATGTTATCTTCAAAGTTTTATCTGGTGTTCACATTGACCAAGATATTTGCGGTATTTGCCTATTCCAAATGAAGACCATATACGGATATCTTTTCTAGTGCTCCTTGTTTGTCACATCTAAGTCTAAATAAGTAGTTCCTAAATGCCCATAAGGGTCACATGGTTTATTTTTCTAATATATTTGTATATCTCCATTCAATTTTACTTCTTTCTATATTTTTGCCCATCTGTAATCTTTTGTTTACTCTAGTATTAATATGCCTGTGATAAATGAAATCATTTATTTAGTAGACTTAAGCTAATATGGAATTGCTGATATGGAATTAATTATATTTTTTATTTTTTTTAAAAAAAATACTATGTGATGGGAAATGATAACAGAAACAATTTAAAAAAAAAGATTTAAAAAATCTGATGGATAATATGAGAGGTATTGCCAATTTAGCATCAAATTTTGGGCTGTTGTGATTCCTCGATTTTTCCTTGTCAGCATGTACGAAAACCTGGACATTTTCCAGCTTGCGCATGTTGCTGTGCGCAGTCACCCAATTCAGAGATCACTTTTTTAATCTAATGTGTTGTGTAACTTGTGTTTGCTATAGCATCAATTCATATAAAAATAAAGTCCTTTATACAAAATTGCCTGTTGTTTCTTGTTTTCACTATTTCAACACAAATTACTAAATAGTTTTTGTTGTAATATTCTGCAAAGATTGTCACGATAATGCGACTGAGTCCCAACTGTCAAATGTGGCTATGTACTTAAATGATGATCAAAATAAACTAATTGGATTGAGCAATTAATTTGACTTGTATATATGGATAGAATCGCATATCTCCCCAGATTATTTTCATGGTAACTATATTATGATTGAGCGACTTATAGCTGAAATATCCAATATCTGTCTTCCCTGTTACTAAAATTCTTATTGCCATAGTCAAATTCATGGCGGATGCGATATTCATTTTGACTTCC
This sequence comes from Streblospio benedicti, assembly GCA_019095985.1. Lineage (NCBI taxonomy): Eukaryota > Metazoa > Annelida > Polychaeta > Spionida > Spionidae > Streblospio > Streblospio benedicti. The sequence goes on from JAGTTF010005994.1 coordinate 12,494, forward strand.
AAAGTTTAGTCATGAAAAGTCCTAATTTTTTGTGATTAGTATGGTTGGAAACGCATACTTCTATAGTTTATAGCTGGGCTCACACTCACTGTCATAAATGCCTAGCCAAATTTGGCTAACTCTTTTTTTTGTCTAGCCAAATTTTATTTTGTTTAACCAATTTGGCTAAATATGCTAATTTAACAAAATTGGAATGATTATTTTGTTTTTACAGATAAATAAGGCCATGTGTGTATTGCTGTTACTATTGTTATTGTTTTCATTTGTTTAAATTGGACATTGTGATGCATTGAATAAAAGAAATTGGACACAATCTATTTTTCTAACTTTATTCAAAACAGATCATACAAACTTTGACATTTAGTAGAGTCATAAAAATCATGTAAAGTCTGTCAAACTGGGGTTTACCCCTAGCAAAAAAAAAACAAGATCATACAAACTTTGATATTTAGTAGTCATAAAAATCATGTAAAGTCTGTCAAACTGGGGTTTGTTGGGCAAATGTCAAAGTTTAGGATTTTTAACACTTGTACCCCTAGCAAAAAAACAAGATCATACAAACTTTGATATTTAGTAGAGTCATAAAAATCATGTTAAGTCTGTCAAAGTTTAGGATTTTTAACACTTTTACCCCTAGCAAAAAAAATATCAAACTCATGACTATTGGTTCATATTGGTAAATATGAATGACCGACAAAGCTTCAAGACAAGTTGATTTTTTTACAAATGGACTTGAAACCTTGTCGGTCTTTCATATTTACCCAGTACTTGAAAGCTTCATCAAAATTAAAAGAGTGGAGTGGGATTGGACACAGATAAATGTGCATGAGCTTTGCCACACTCTTCACTTTTAAAGAACTCCTTGAGTCTGTTTTAATTGCGTTATATGCACTGATGTAACGCTCACAAGACACACTTGTGACTGGCACAGTTAAACCAATAGTCATGAGTTTGAATATTATTGGGTAGATGTCTGGAGCAGTGATGTAAATAGGTCCGCATCCCGCGTCCCTGACGCATTACAAACTCTAGGGACGCATCATGATTTCACCGTGGCGTCCCCGTGGACGCATGTCAATTTAAAGTCATAAAACCATTAAAATAAGCTCATATTTCAACTTTCCCCCCACGAATCTGGTGACCGCCATGTTTGTTGTTTACGAAATGCACGGCAGCGCCTGAGCAAAATTAGCCTTGATAAATGCTGCGTGCAGCTACGATTCAGCAACATGTCACCTTATTTTACTACGCAGTAAAAACCACTCGACAAATGCTAACGTCGCGCAACTAGATTTGAAAATATGCTGGCAAATAGGTTTTTCGCAAAATGTAAATTGCCGGCGCCATGAATTAATTGATCAATCGAATAGCGGCACACGTCAGGTGAATTTATACATAATGAAAGACGAATTTGTAATATTTTTGTTGGAAAATGTTATGTTATTCGTCACCTAATGTTTGTCTGATAGTATAATGCATGCCGGAACTCAAATAAGGCATTTGGCAACCTGCACAACAACATTGGACATCGGATATGTATTAATTACTTACAAAACGATTGATGACTTTGCGGGATAATGAGTCTAGTTGTCAAAAGTCCACGCCAATGAAGTAATCATAGTTTGAACACGTATTTGGTCCGTAATATTGCAAGTAAAAATATATTAGTATGAAATATGGTTGGTTCATGTTGTGTTTCTTGAGTATCTTCAATAAAAGGTAGCTGCAATTAAAATTACTACTGATATTACGACATTTAAAATCGCTTGCGGAAGCTGTCAAATGAATCAGCAATTACTCAAAATGGTCAAAATCGAATGTGATGCTGTATGTGTCTTTATTTATAATGGTGAAAATAAGGAACTAGACTGTCTTCTGAATGAGTACTATAAATATGAAAAAGTTCTGATGAAAAACACAGGAGCTATTAAGGATACCCTGCCCCCCCCTCCCCCATATTTTTAGCACGGGGGGGGGGAGGGGATCCTCTCCCTTTTTGAAAAAGCTGGTAGAATCTCTGTGTGGATTTGTAAAATGAATAGATTTGATAAGCTGTTATATCATTTGGGACTCATAAAATTTTCCTGGGACCCATCTAAATTGAAGTTGCGAGTCCAAGGGACTCACCCTATTCATAATCTATTTACATCGCTGCTGGAGATCTAAGAACAAAACACTGGAAAAACTGGTCCATGTTAAGCAATGAATAATCTTTTGACTCCATAATCTTTTCAATGAGAGCCCATTCTTTTTGTGCATCATTAATGTTTATGTCATATCGCTCACAGAGAGTGGATAGCGACTTTGTGACATTCATCTTCTCCACGACTTGAAGGTCTATTGGACTAAAAATTTTAAATGTTTGCATGACATCTGTATCGGGGAAAATACAGTCAATAAAACAGAGAAGTTCTTCAATGTACAGCTTAGCTGCCGTTGAGAACTTTAAACGCCGTTCTTTGGTATCTTTAATGGAATGTGTACGAAATAGTAGGTCCCCAGTGCCATCTGAATCAGGAGTATTTGGTAAAATTAGGTAGAGTTCTTGCATGTACTGTCCAGGATTTTCTAACATGTTGGCCAATACTTCCCTCGTACTATCAACTTGGGCCTTAACAATCACATACTGTGCACAGTCCTTCTGCATTACCAGTGAAAGTTTGTGGAGAAGTCCAACAACATCACATAGAAAATAAGTTAACATTATAAAGCAAACACAACTGAATTTTTTGAGTAGCCCATGAAGTACTGCCCTGCCTTCCAACATTTTTCTCTACTGCTGCTGCAATCAAAGCAGAAATAATAGAACTCCAAGACAATCGAACAGCATCTACTGTGTTAGCAAAAGAGAGCCTGCTTGTAAAAAAAACTTGCTCTGCTCTTCTAGAGGATTCCTGTTGGACCTCTTTACTCATACTCAACATGCGCTTCAGCTTTGCAGAATATTTCAGTTGTCTGGCAAACACATTTTTGTCTGCAATATATTTAGAAATTAGCTGCACTTTGTTTGCTGCCTTTTCACACACCAGCTGAAGACGGTGTGCCATACAGTGATTTGTAATAATTGTGGGATTCAAGTTTTTAAAACGTGACGTGACACCTTTTCGAACACCTACCATAACACTAGCGCCATCAGTGGCTATACCAACCATGTTTTTCACATCGAGATCATACTCCACCATAACCTCTCTTACCTTGTCAAATATTGTTTCTGCATCTGTCATCATCAATTCATCAGCACTTAAAAATTGTGTAGTAATATTTCCACGTCTATTAACATATCTTATACTTGTTAATAAAACTGATGTGTTGGATGCATCGGTGGCTTCATCCATTTCAATTGAAAAATATGGCAAAGGCTTATTAACAAATTCTTCTTTTTTTTTCAGATAAAATAACATGAGCTAAACTGTCGTAAAAATCACTCTGTGACTCATTATGTTGGTACATAGTATTATCCAAGATATATTTGAATTCATTAATACCATTAAACATTTGAAGTTCTAAGATACATGTATTTTTACTAGTTGGAATTGCATTTTTAGCTAAAGCATATAAAGTTGACATTTGCCCAACAATAATTTTCTTTGCACCACTGAAAGCGTTAGACCGTGCAACAGACATATCATCTTTCAGTTTGACAGACTTTACAATCTTTTTTTTATGACTCTCTGTTAATTCATGTTAGACTATATCATCTTTTTTAGGATTTTTCACACTTTTACCCCTAGCAAAAATGTTATCTGCATCACACAGTTTACAAACTGAGCAAAACAAAAGTCCTTTTTCACTATCATACACTAGCCAGCTGAATTGTTTAAACCAGCTGTCTTATATGACGAGGATTTTGTGATTCAGATTGTTGAACTTGACTTGAGTTTACACTGTGTAAACTCGATTCAAGTTCAACATCACTGTTACCCTTTTGTTTAGAGTTTACAGTATCTTTTTCTTTAGAGTTCACACTATCTTCTTTTGAGTTTAAATTATCTTTATGCGTAGAGTTTCCAGTATCTTTTTTTTTAGAGTTTACACTATCTTGTTTTGAGTTTACATTATCTTTATGCGTACACTTTACAGTATCTTTTTGTTTAGAGTTTACACTGGATTTCTTTTTAAAAAAATCTTCCATCGTGCGCTGCTTTTTAACAGGGTTACTGGTGTGCGTAGCATCACCAGAATCACGTGTTGCCTCACTTGATCGATCCTCATCAACATCATCATCAGTAGCAGGGTTACTGGTGTGTATAGCATCGCCAGTACCACTCTTTCCCTCATGATCATCAGCATGATTTGGTTCTACATCATCAACATCCATTGGTTTGACAGCATCAACATCCATTGGTGTGACAGCATCAACACCCATTGACCCATCTCGTGAACTGGGGAGCTGCATCATTATGAAAGAAGGAAAAACATATATTGCATGTCTCATCAACAGACAGTTCAAAGTTTTTTATTTTATTACATAATTCACACTACTTCTAGACCTGATCGTCCCAATGACAAAGCTTTTAGACCTGGGTAACAGCGTTCCCGGGCAAGCCGTTTCGATATTTTGCAATACAAGTGCAAAAAGGACTGAAGCATGCGTTTATCTGAGTGTGTGTGATATGTCAAATATTTTTCGAACCTAATCAATGTAAATGCCAATGAACCCTAAACAGACATACTCTACTATTGTGGCCTGCTGTTCCGCACCTTTCACAATCATTCTTAATGTTATTGGGGTGGCACGGTCCCCAACCATGACCTTTACCGCAGGTGTAGCATACTGTGGATGGGATGAAATCTCTTCTTTCTAGCGGTCTCCTGTTCTCTACTGAACCTCCCTTATCTATCCTGTTGAAAACCTCTATCAGTTTGTAGAGGAAGTCCTGTTTTACATGGACTCCATCCCTGGTGGTATTATCCCTGATGAACGTTTCATGCCTTACATCTTTCTCTGACCATGGGTTTACTACCTTTGCCCTGGCGAGGTGAGCCGTTCTCATCATGGAGTCTTTCATTTTTACAAGAAGGTCTTTTGGGATGTCACTTCTCGGTGTAGGCAAGATAATATATACTTCATTGTTCTTCTGTTTGCATCTATAAATTACCTCTTTCAAGTCTTCTATCATGTGATTACTTTCTTTCTCTGATTTCTCCTTGTTCTTCCATTGTTAAACCTATAAATTACCTCTTTGCCCCCTTCCCATATCATTATTTCTTTCATCGATTTCTCCTTGTTCTTCCATTGTGCCCCTTGGCTGATATCATTCCCCCCTGCCCATATCACTATTCTAGGCTGACAGTGCCCAAACGATGCCTGTCAAATGAGCTGTCGAACATTGTCTGCACAAAACATGCTTCTGATGCCATCATGCCCATATCACTATTCTACTCTTTCGAACATTCCTTATTCGTCTGTTGCCACTTGTCTGAGTCTCAATGACAGGCACAAGCCTTGTAATTCAAATGAGCTGTCGGTTGTCAGTGCACCAAACATGCTGTCTGATGCCAGCAGAATATTGTCTTTCCTGTCAAGAGGAGTCAGATGTAATTCCTCCTCATTGTCCCACTCTTCATTATCCCATCCTCTTCTTCCTTTCCTGTTTGGTCCCTCCTCTGCTTCCCTTAGTGCATTTCTTTTGATACCGCTCTTCTCTATAACAATCCTGTTGTCCATCCTGTTATCCATCCTGTTCCTGTTCATTCCTCTGTTGTCCATCCTGTGCATTTTCTTTTCTCACGTTTTCGTTCCTCGACCTCCCTGTCTCCTATCTATTGTATCTGAGATTTCACTCAAAGTTTTTTCCAAAATTTCCTCATTCAGTGCTTCTTTCAGGGCGTCATGTCGATCAACCCATTCACGTTTGTCACGAAGGCTTTCATCTCCAATTGTTTTTTCTCCTGTTCTGCTAAAATTTTTGCCTTTTCCTGAGCTTCTTCTTCTTTCCTCTTTAGATCGGTCATCCTTCGCGAGATTTTATCCTTCTTAGTAGCTTCCCATTCCTTAAATACTTCCTCCTTTTCTTTGTGTTTTAACACTTCTGCCGCCAACTTCACTCTCTCTTCATCTATTGCTAACTTGTATGTAAGTAAGTAGTGAATCAGCTATTGTTTGGGTAGGTAGCAAGCTTATATACGACTAATTTTCTGTTACCTTTTTTTAAGACTTCCGACCATTTCTAGGAGATTAATGTATAACAAATAAAAATGATGGTTACATGATTATATCATGTGAAATAATAGTTTTTCCTGTCTTTGGAGAGCTAAATGACAGGGAAAAGTTAATTACTATTATGTAATGACTAAATTATGAGATAAAATGATTAACACTATACCTGGCTCCTTACGAGCAGTCCCTGCTTTGGCTCGGTGGTTGAGGGTGTGGCGGCTCTCTTAGGTTTGGTGGTGGTCGCTGTGGTGGTGGTCGCAGTGATTGTGGCAACGGCGGTGGTGGCAGCTGAAGTGGTGGTGGAGGTACCTGGCTTCTTACGCTGGGGATCAGTCCCTGCTTTTGCTCTGGCCCGGTTGCTTGAGGGTGTGGCTCTCTTTGGTGTGGTGGTCACAGGCGTGGTGGTCACAGGCGTGGTGGTCGGGGTGGTAGTGATGGTAGTCGTGTCGGCAGTGGCGGCGGCGGAAGTGGTGTTGGATTTTAACGCTTTCAACTGCCTTTTAGTTAGGCCTAAGTCTTTTCCAAAAAGAGCTCTAAAAACAAAAATGTGTTGTTTTTTATTTTTGACATAGACTAAACTTTTTTTGTATCATCATAAAATTATTGTTTCAGAACTCAGAAAATTTACTGGCTGCACTATAACAACACATGTAGAATGTGATACATATGCGCACATAATGTACATTGTACATGTGTACACACCAGCAGATCGAGATAAAATAATACAACACTCCAAAACACATCACTAGTACATGCAAGACAGTTAATTTAGTATGTAGACAATAAAATTTACTTATGTTCGAGTTGCCTCCATCATTCCGAAGTAGAGAGGTCTCTCTGGCACTTCTGCTTTTGTTACAGTTTCTATTTCAATTTTTTTATATACATTATCTTTCAATCCCAAGCATTGGGTTGATGGTCCTAAAGACAAAGTATCCAAGTCGTGTACATGTTTTGGCAAAATTTTAGATTGCACATCCTGTGTGAATATTACTGTGACAGTCATTTCATTTTCTGATATCCTTTTTGCTGGGTAATAAAAACCATCAGCATATTTTGCAAAACAATCCATCATTAATATTTTACTTGTAATGTTACTTCCAAAATGTGAATAAAACAAGCGTACGATCTATTATGTTGTCTCTTGCTATTGATCTGAACCGAATAATAACGGGGAGAAACAAACTTCCCTTTTATATTGCCACGGGGTGGTTTCCTAAAGTTCGCGAAAAAAACGAACTAAACGAATTTCCTGTTACGTTCGATATCGATTTTTCGCGAAGTTTGAGAATTATCCGAATTAGGGTCTTCAGAAAATTCGGATACTTCGTGTAAATCAATGGTAAATCAATGGTAAATCAATAGTACGTAGAGAATTTTGAGAAGTGGAACCGAAAAAATAGAATTTATGGAACCGAAAAAAGAGAATTTCTAAGTAACGCTTCGTAATTACCGAATTTGTTATGGAATCAATGGTGGAGTAGTAGAATTTACCGTAGAAAAATGAAAACACCGAAAACAGGCGAATAGAATTTTGCGAATGCGAATTTACGGGAAATTCCATGTCCCTTTTTGGTTATCAGTACTGTACCATAAAGTTAATTTTTCCTCCCAACGTGTTTTAGACTTGAATCTCATTTTTCAAATTTGTAAAATGAAATGTATCTGAGAGAGAGTAATGATTTGAAGTCAGAGATTGAGGGTGCAAATATGATTGGGATAAATTATCACTATTCAAATGGATAGAGTCAATGGCGAATAAAGGAATGCTTATAAAAGGTTCCTTTTTTGGGATAATACAAAGTTTCCTTCTGTGGCATCCGCCAGTCGTCCGTCATGAGGACTGAAGGTATTTGGAACTCTTTTGTTGCCATGCTTAGCAATAATGGAAGAAATTCTCTGTGATAGTTTTGCGTCTATTTTTTTTTTAATTTTTTGCATTTTCTTGGCTTTTATATATTTTTTTGCATTTTCTCTTCTTTTTTTTCGTAAAAAATGTCTTATCTAGGGTGTCTGCCCGGGCCCACAGTGATCAGGGTGCCCGGTAGGGAAAATAGACTGGGGGCCACTTGCCCTGGCACCATGGATCGCACAAACTATGGGGGCCAAGATTCTGGCCCCCAAGTCGTCCCCAGGTATGGTGTGTATGGTGTGGGTGGTGGTGGTGGCCCCAGGGGTTTGTAGTGGTGCGCCCACGGCACCGGCCCCTGGGGTGGCAGCTGGAGGCCTAAGCGGTGGGCATC
>JAGTTF010005995.1:14001-28271 GCA_019095985.1 Streblospio benedicti
GCAGCCCATCGCCCAAAATATGGATTTTAGATAAGAGTCTTGTTATGGTACAATTGATAGATAGTTACATTAGTTTGAAGACTACCTTAAGTATACTTCTTTAAATTAGTACAGTGATATATTCTCTACAATTAACGACACACAATATGTTATACTGTTTGTCAAGTACAATTTGTCATGAACCTGTTGATAGAAATGTTGATAATTGTAAATAAGACGAACACAGCATAATTCACATGTTATTGAACACAATTAATCTATGAATGATTTAAACATAATGTCCACATGTGTGGGTGTCCCATGTTCAATAAATGACACCAAGCTGACCTTTAAGAAATTGTACAAATGTTGAAAGGCCAAAGTTCACAATCTTGTCAACTTTATACCAAACCCTATGAATTAAATCTGCTTGGTGCACCCTATTGTTTGCAAATAGTTTTTTTTTCTCTTCTGAGACTGATTCAGTCAGTTTGCTAAGGTTCACAAATCTATTGCATAAAACTATGGTAGCAAATAACGATTTGCCTTTATGATTTATTACCGTTTTACAAGCAAATATAAGCTCTAGTCTGCGATCCATTGGCATTTTTCACTACCTAATTTACAACATACACACAGTGCGTGGTATGCTCAGTTTCTTTCTTAGCTCCCGGGGGAGTATGTGTGATCTACCTGTAGTTCTAGTGAGCTATCAGCACCACATATATGAGTCCATTGAGACCCAAATTATGCTGTCAAATGTCCATACTAGTCTATAGATTTGGAAGAGCACTTGGCCTGTAGAAAATGCCCTTTAACCTCAGAAAGTCCTGCATGTACAACAATACTACTGCCCCATCCACGCACAAAGAGGATTAATCACTGATTATAAAACACTGACACCTATAAATAACGATGTAATTAATGAAAAATAGCAAGAAAAAGATTAAAATTGTTTCATATCCGCCATATTGTCTCACCTGTCAATCATGGAAACAGCCGACAACATTCTTATACTTCTCTCTCACACACACACACGTCTTTTTAGCAAGCATATTTCTACCAACGATAGATATAGCTGAAGACAGGTTTTACAACCCTAAGCTTCCATTTGACTATATCAAGTGGCCCTGGCGGGACTCAAACTCACGACCCAAAGGTTGTGAGACCAGAATGATACCATCATCCCAAGCAGCGAGCAACATTCGATTGGCGCATTCAAATCACTAACACGGCAGCCCGCCTTAACCCGCTTTTGCTACAAATAAAGTAATGCGCCGCACATTTCGTTGGGCATGTTCGGTTTTGTACTTGTTTGCTGACTGCGTTATATAGCGGGCAAAGAGGTGATATTTTACAGGTAAGATGGCGGAACTAGATGTAAATATTTCGATTTTTGACAGGAAGTTATCAATGTTTCAAAAACAACTGAAAATTCCAGGTGTTTTCCCGATTATTGGCCACATCAACAGAATCCCCGCCATTTTCCCGTGCTCCCGTGTCAAATCTAAAATTATCCGTTTTTCCCCACCTCCTGGTACTGCTGGGAACCATGTGAGTAAGGAGAGGGCAGCCAGGGCGAGCCAGCACTGAACAAACACTACTTCGAGGTTTTCTTCCAAGAAAATGACCTTATTTCTTTGAAAACGATGGACTGTCAGCCATTGAAATATTAGACTATTTTCAATATCCAATATTCAGCTATAGATAAAATGAACTCATTTATTATAAATTTCTTCTGAAGTGATTCACGACAATACAGGTTTTAACCTGCAAGCGGAGGTCTTATATGATCTTTGCCCTGATGAGGGAATTAGATTTACAGTTCTAATGTTTAGCACCAGTTGTTTCCGACTGGGCCTCATAAAATGTGTGTTTTTATACATTTTTTTTAATTTGAAATGACATATAATGCTCAATGCTGCTTACCAATTTATAATAGAAAAATTATTCAGAAAACTGTCTAAAGTATACTTCGCTATCACAGAAATATAATACAAAAAATGACTGATTTGTAAGAATATCTAAGCTTAGTAAGAATGAAATAAAATCTAAATTCAAATTTTGCAACACTTTCACAACCAAGGATACAATAAGAATCTGAAAGATTTAAAAGATTTTTCATAACGGCCTCATTGACAGTTGTGAAAATGATTGCTAAATCTTATATTAATAATCTATCTACAAGTTCATCAAACTTGGGGTCATTGATGTTTGTAATTGGTGTGATTATCGTATACAACTGTCTAAAAGCCCACATGTATGCTCATCTAAAGGCCCGGCTAAAGCTTGCATATCACAATCTGAACGGTTGAAATTCCAACACAAAACACATTCATGTAAAAAAAAACATTAAAAAAAGAATTAATTACAAAGTTGAATATAAAAATACTGGTTATAAGTAAAACAAAACCTGACTTAGAGATTTGCCCCCCACCATATTATCTGTCCATTTAGATGATCATGACCAGGGAATGTCACCAGTTGTAGCATGAAAGGAGGCAAACATTGTAAATTTTAACGTCTATTATGAATAAATCTAAGCAAAAATTAGACTTTATATCATATGCATTTTTATTCTATCTTTCATTCAATGGATTGATATTGGTATTGCTCAAAGATGTCTCCAGTCTATCAAATTTTTCGGGAAATATAATCACTAAGACTTAAAAACATCAATTTTCATTCAGTCACAAAACATAAAAGACAAAGAGCTACAGGAGGAAAAGAATTAAGGACGAAGGATCTCCACATTGCGGGACTTGTAAAAAGGGATCAAAAGCCTATACATGTAAAAGTATACACATGACAATTTGACAAGTTAGTTGGATCTCCTCATGCAATGGTCGGTATACAGGATGAAATGCACACAACCCTATAACCAATTCTTGAATGTGTTCTTTTCGTTGATATAATGGTTCATATTTTCTTAGTTACAACACTATTTTTACCTTCATTGACAGTTTCGCCAACTGCTGTTGGCATCATCTAAATGACTACCTGCACATATTAGGAGGTCAAAAAAATCTGATGATCCCCGCCGAGGATCGAATTGTACACTCGCGAGAGTTGGTGGCCCTCTGTTCATGACCTGCCTTGGCACTGATCAAAAAGAATCAGTGCACATCCTGACTTTGCAGGCAGGTCATGAACAGAAATGAGGGGGGGCAACTCTCACGAGTGTACAATTTTTGATCCTCAGTGGAATGTGCAGATTTGACCTCCTGACTATGCCAGTTGAAAAACTGTTAATGAAGGTAAAAAAAATATTCTTCTCTCTTTGTGTTCTATGGCAAGCAAGCTCCTACCCACTATATTGTCTTCAGCTATGTCACTATAGTGGGTAGGGGCTTGTTTGCCATAGAAGAAAGAAGAAGAACATAATTGTATACACAAGCAAACTTGGAAAAACACATTAGGTAAAAATAGTGTGTTGTAACTAAAGAAATATTCAGCTCTCTACTGCAAGCTCCTATCACTCTAGTGACATGGCTGAAACCAGCTTTAACAACCCTAAGCTTATACTATATCAAGTGGCCCCTAACGGGACTCGAACTCCCGACCGTATGGTTTTGAGACCAGAATGATACCATCATCCCAAGCTGCGTGCTTTTAAAAGATTATACAGATGAACTGCTGTCTTGGCTGCCATAAGGTGTAGGGTGAAATGAGATTCTAACTTTGCAGTTCTGTGCATTTAGCTCCCTTTATGATCACAGGGATGAGCAGGGGTTTTGGATGCAAATATTGACTTGCACCATTGCTTATGCTTGGGGCTTGTTTTAAATTCCTCCCATGCGCACAGAAAAAGTTATTATTTGCGTACTTTTTGCAAACCCCATGTCCCTATGCCTACCTGTGCTGCCATTTCCCCACTTAATATAGAAAAGGAAGAGGAGGAGTGAATGGATCAAAGTTTGGAGAGGGTGGGGGGGCTCAGCAGTAGTCAGGGGGCAGTAGTTATGGTAATAGACAAATGCTATGGACAAAATGTTCATAATGTCATGAATATATTTAAAGAGTTATCACAGATATGTTGTGAAAAAATAAATTGTTTCAAACATTATTGTTGATAATATTAATATAGATATGTATTTGTAATGGATATAGACAGAAAATGTTATGAAAATGTTTATTTTCATGAATAGCTATCACAAATACATTGTGAAAAATAAATATTTATATACATTACAGTTAGATGAGTTCAAGTATACATGACAATTTGACAAGTTAGTTGGACCTCCTCATGCTTTGGTCATGGTATACAGGATGGACATGCAGTTGTCTCTGTAATCCCCAGTCTTCATCCTTGGTCAGTTATTGCACTAAGTTTGGAAAGTTTAACGATAAAATCGCAATATAGAGTAATGTGAATAATTGGTGAACTTATGCACCTATATGTGTGAGTGATGCTCTTATGCACGTGAAAAATATTAGCAACACTCATCGCAATAGAAAACAATACAGATCCACAAATGCTGGGTCCTCGTCAGCTCAAGTTATAGAAACTATAAATTCTTTTGGTTTAACTTTCTGTTGATTGACAGTTTTAAGCACAAGCAGACTGAAAATTCTTCAGCCCTGGAAGGTTTGTAGCTGTCGTTACCAAAAACACAAAATTTGCAGCAATCCTGCAATGCAGCAGCAGCAGCAGCAGCAGCAGCAGCAGCAGCAGCAGCAGCAGCAGCAGCAGCAGCAGCAGCAGCAGCAGAACACTAGTACTGTTTTTCCACACATTGCAACAACTGTAAGCCGTTGTTTTTGTCATCATTCTGCAACACTGCGCGATCACTCTGAGGTAACTATGAGGTTAGTATGAGGTCACTGCATGGTCACTATAAAGTCGCTATGCGGTCACTGGGCGGTCACTGGTTGCTGGGGATGGCGCGTGAAGAAGATGGCAGAGGCAGCGGCCACGTTGATGACGAGATAGACGAGAAAGAAGACTCGGTCAAGCAATGAGGCGAGCAGCATCCACTCCTCCGTGGGGGGGTCAGAGGTCACGGCCGCACCAAGTCTGCACCATGTTAATTATGTCATTTGTTTGAAACAGCGATGAGTGGTCATTGAGTGTGCTGCCAATGACCTGGTGTAGAAAAAGTTGTGAGAACACGAGACTTGGATCATGACTGTACAGTACAACGTATTCTTCCATAATAGTACATTAAATAAAAGCATCCCTCTTTTTAAAACATATTTGAATAACACAATCCAAGAAATAAATTCTCCTTACATTACTTGCATAAATACCGTGGTGGAATTTCAACTTAGTAAAGATTGCTCTATAAGCTGTAATTTGCTAAAAAAATGCAAATCTTAAAATTTCCTTTTAAAGCTAGGAACATTTTCATGGACATGACCATCATTACCATTATACAAATACCTATATCATTACCAAAAAATTTTTTTTTTTAGTTGTGCATTCTGAATTTGCTTAACTTTAGAATCTTATCACTGTTTTACAAAATTAATATATTTTGAAGCAGTGTTTACACTGTATTCATAAAAACACAGATGTGGCTGAACAACGGATCAATAACGGATCAATAACTTTGGCAAGAGCAGAAGTGTAATCACGTCTCTTGTCATTTTCATGTTCATTTAGCAATTTGACATGTTCATTACATGGGTTATAAATTATTGTTAATAATGAATTAAAAAGAATGTTTACTTTTTAAATTATTCAGGGACAGTGGCTTCCCAGGTGTGCCAAACTTAAATTATCTCTAGAGATATCAGGAGTTTAATGCCAGGTATACAGAGATGGTTATTAGTTAAACTGACATGCAATACTATGGATATTATCTTATGGAGCTAAGATTTAACTATTAGACCCAGCGGTAGTTCAAGACAGGCACTTAAGTCAATAATTAAGCTGCTATACCTGATGGTTGACCAAATACTGGCGAAATATTAATGCTAAGTAGTTTTTCAATAAAATATAGTACTTGTTGTAAGAACTGTTATTCAACTTTTCCTATTGAGAAACTATTGATAGCAAATACCCCAACTACAGCACAATGTCACAGCATTCTCGACAGAAGGTCGATTAATTACAAATGGGTCAATGAATCAACAAAAATCAAAGAAATTCAATGAGAACTACTTTTTTCCATGAATCACCTGGCAATGAGGTTTGTCATTAGAACTCTCAGTACATTTGTTTCTGTGTGACCCACCTGCTGCTGCTGTCTGCGGTAGCAGGTGCCCTCTTGTTGTCGCGGCAACAGGCCGGTCCGTTGGCACGGTGACCGCTGCGGTGGTCGGGGAAGGTGTGGGTGATGGCGACACCGCGGGACGGGGGCGGCGGGGGCGGAGGCAGCGCACAATCACCTGCCAGGGGAGGCAACAATGTCACATAAAGAATAAAGGGTAATTTATAGGAAGGGAGACAGGACGGGCAACATGGTCACATAAAAAACAAAGGTTAATTTATTTATAAATTGAGGTTATTTCTTATGTAAAGGTCAAATAGTGCAGTTCTCTCAATCAGTTTGGCTTGTTTTTGTGATGTTATATGCCTGGGGTTAGTCTGGCTTTATCTCTTTGATGCATCAAGTTTAGGGTCATAGTTCAGTGATTAGAGTCCGGCTGTCTCTCTTTTAGGCACCAAAGGTCATAGTTGAGTGACTATTGATCTACTTATAATGGTCTGGTCTTTAGTACTCAAGTCACGGATCATCAGTTTCACTTCAGTCTCAGATCAAGCAACATGTTTTTGCTGTTGTTCAACAAAGAAGCCTTTCATTATTTTAATTCATCCACTCACCACCCCATCATCGCCTATTCTTGTTTCATTATTTTATTTTAGGTTAATTAATTAATTTCAGTGCATCAGGCTTTGCCTTCAATTTCCTTTGTATTTTTTTAGATTTAGTCATTTCAGGGTGTGTGTGCAGCCAAGCTGATGCTCAAGGACAAGAAGGATGCCATCACAGAAAAACCCAAGGATCCATAAAAAAATGTTTAATGCAGTGATATCATAATATGTAACAATGTCCCAGGAAAAGAAGGACGGCCGACAAGAATTGTTTTCTACAAGAACCCAGTTGCCAACTTTGCATACTGCATGTATCTTGCGTTTACTCTTAATGTATTTCGCTTTTTCTTTCCTACACTCTTTTCATCTGGTAGATGTGGTATAATATATCTACTTTCTGCTTCAAGCTTACATGATAATAAGTAAATAAAATTACGCAAAATTAAATAAAAATAGATTTAAACAATCATTTTTGAAGAAACAATTGAATAAATCTTATCAATAACTGTTTTCTCTAACACTTTTGTCTTTTTCATGCATCTTTCACATAAAAAATAATGTTACAATAAGATGAAGATAACTTATTATAGGTTGATACTATCACACAGCATGTCCAAGGGTCCAATGAAAAAATATACAACACAAGTTGCCCTGACCATTGTCCGTTGTGTCAACCATGAGGTCACCGTCGTCGGGTAGAGGGGTGTCTGCCTCGGCCCAGCCGTCGCGCTCCCTCATCGCCTCCTTGTAGCGGATGCTGTAGTTCTCCCTCCGAACCCAGGACACGAGGCACAGCGAGGCCAGCGTCTCCACCACCCTCTGTAAACACACAGTCTATTTAAAAAGTCTCCACCATCTTCTTTGAACCACCAGTCTGTTTAAAAAAGTATCCATGATCTTCTACAAACCACCAGTCTCTTTAAAAAGTCTCCATCATCTTCTTTTGAACCACCAGTCTCTTTCAAACGTCTCTAGCATCTTCTTTGAACCACCAATCTCTTAAAAAAGTTTCCACCAATTTCTTTGAACAACTGTCTCTTAAAAAGTCTCTATCAACTTTTTGTGGACCAACATTCTCCTAAAAAGTCTCCACCATCTTCTTTTGAACCAGCAGTCCCTTTAAAAAAGTCTCCACCAACTTAAAAACATCAATTTTCATTCAGTCACAAAACATAAAAGACAAAGAGCTACAGGAGGAAAAGAATTAAGGACGAAGGATCTCCACATTGTAAAAGGGATCAAAAGCCTGCCAAAAGGACCTAAAAGCAATTACTTCTGGACATTAATAAACAAGTTCATTAGCTATTTTATTTATTATATATAATAAATGAGTACTTTTTATCTATAGCTGAATATTGGATATTAAAAATAGTCTAATATTTCAATGGCTGACAGTCGATTATTGATTGAGTAGAGATCCCAGATGCCTACCTGCCCTTATTGTGGGACCCAGCACTGAACAAACACTCCTTCGAGGTTTTCTTCCAAGAAAATGACCTTATTTATATGAAAAAGATGGACTGTCAGCCATTGAAATATTAGACCAATATCCAATTTCAGCTATAGATAAAATGAACTCATTAATTATAAATTTCTTCTAGTGATTCACGAGGTCTTAACCTGCATCTTATGATGATGGCCCTGATGAGGGAATTGATTTTACAGTTCTAATGTTTAGCACCAGTCGTTTCCAACTGGGCCTCATAAAAATTTTTTTATCATTTTTTTTGTTGAAATGACATATTATGCTCAATGCTGCTTACCAATTTATTATAGAAAAATTATTCAGAAAACTGTCTAAAGTTTACTTCGCTATCACAGAAATATAATACAAAAATGACTGATTTGTAAGAATATCCAAGCTTAGTAAAGAATGAAATAAAATCTAAATTCAAATTTTGCAGTTCTTTTTACAACCAAGGATACAATAAGAATCTGAAAGATTTAAAAGATTGTTCATAACGGCCTCATTGACAGTTGTGAAAATGATTGCTAAATCTTATATTAATAATCTATCTACAAGTTCATCAAACTTGGGGTCATTGATGTTTGTAATTGGTGTGATTATCGTATACAACCATCTGAAAAGCCCATGTATGCTCATCTAAAGGCCCGGCTAAAGTTTGCATATCACACAGTCCCAGTGGACAGTTGAAATTCCAACGCAAACACATTCATGTAAAAAAAACATTAAGAAAAGAATTACCAAGTTGAATATAATTATAAAAATACTGGTTATAAGTAAAACAAAACCTGACTTACCACCATATTATCTGTCCATTCAGATATTTCGTATCAGGGAATGTCATCAGTTGTAGCATGAAAGGAGTCAAACATTGTAAATTCTAACGTCTATTATAGATATTAGACTTTATATCATGCATTTTTATTCTATCTTTCATTCAATGGATTGATATTGGTATTGCTCAAAGATGTCTCCAGTCTATCAAAATTTTCGGGAAATATAATCACTAAGACTTAAAAACATCAATTTTCATTCAGTCACAAAACATAAAAGACAAAGAGCTACAGGAGGAAAAGAATTAAGGACGAAGGATCTCCACATTGTAAAAGGGATCAAAAGCCTATACATGTAAAGTCTACATGACAATTTGACAAATTAGTTGGATCTCCTCATGCAATGGTCACGGTATACAGGATGAAATGCACACAACCCTATAACCAATTCTTGAATGTGTTCTTTTCGTTGATATAATGGTTCATATTTTTCTTAGTTACAACACTATTTTTACCTTCATTGACAGTTTCGCCAACTGCTGTTGGCATCATCTGTCTTCATTCACATATTAGGAGGTCAAATCTGATGATTACGAGGATCGGGTGTACACTCGCGAGAGTTGGTGGCCCTCTGTTCATGACCTGCCTTGGCACTGATCAAAGAATCAGTGCACATCCTGACTTGCAGCCAGGTCATGAACAGAAATGAGGGGGGGCCAACAACTCTCACGAGTGTACAATTTGATCCTCAGTGGGAATGGGCAGATTTGACCTCCTGACATGCATCATGACAGTTGGCAAAACTGTTAATGAAGGTAAAAAAAAATAATATTCTTCTCTCTTTGTGTTCTATGGCAAAAAAGCTCCTACCCATTTTAAAAAGTTATACAGTTTGCTGTCTTGTGCCATTAGCTCCAGTTGTGCACAAGGGATGAGCAGGGTTTTTGGATGAAAATATTGACTTGCACCATTGCACGAATGCAGTGGGCTTGTTTTAAATTCCTCCCATGTGCACAGAAAAGGTTATTATTAGCGTACTTTTTGCAAACCCCATGTCCCAGTGCCTACCCGTGCTGCCATTTTTTTTTCTTAATATAGAAAAGGAAGAGGAGGGAGTGAATGGATCAAAGGGAAGGGTGTGGGGGGGTCAGCAGTAGTCTGGTTATGGTAATAGACAAATGCTATGAACAAAATGTTCATAATGTCATGAATATATTTAAAGAGTTATCACAGATATATTGTGAAAAATAAATTGTTTCAAACATTATTGTTGATAATATTAATATAGATATGTATTTGTAATGGATATAGACAGAAAATGTTACAAAGATGTTTATTTTTTTCATGAATAGCTATCACAAATACATTGTGAAAAATAAATATTTATATACATTACAGTTAGATGAGTTCAAGTATACATGACAATTTGACAAGTTAGTTGGACCTCCTCATGCAATGGTCATGGTATACAGGATGAAATGCACACAGACAACAGTTTTCTCTGTAATCTCCAGTCTTCATCCTTGGTCAGTTATTGCACTAAGTTTGGAAAGTTTAATGATAAAATCGCAATATAGAGTAATGTGAATAATTGGTGAACTTATGCAGCTATATGTGTGAGTGATGCTCTTATGCATATGTAAATATTAGCAACACTCATTGCAATAGAAAACAATACAGATCCACAAATGCTGGGTCCTCGTCAGCTCAAGTTATAGACACTATAATTCTCTTGGTTTTTTCTGTTAGTTGACAGTTTTAAGCACAAGCAGACTGAAAATTCTTCAGCCCTGGAAGGTTTGTAGCTGTCGTTACCAAAAACACAAAATTCACAGCAATGCCTGCAGCAGCAGCAGCAGCAGCAGCAGCAGCAGCAGCAGCAGCAGCAGCAGCAGCAGCAGCAGTTATACATTGAACACTACCACTGTTTTCCCACACACTGCGACAACTGTAAAGCGTTGTTTTTGTCATCATTCTGCAACACTGCGCGGTCACTCTGAGGTAACTATGAGGTTAGTATGAGGTCACTGTGGTCACTCTAAAGTCGCTATGCGATCACTGGGCGGTCACTGCAAGTGGTCACTGGTTGCTGGGGATGGCGCGCGTGTGAAGATGGCGGAGGCGGCGGCCACGTTGATGACGAGATAGACGAGGAAGAAGACTCGGTCGAGCAGCGAGGCGAGCAGCATCCACTCCTCCGTGTGGGGGGTCGGAGGTCACGGCCGCCGCCTACAACCCCAGCACAAACACATGATGGCACCTTCATGTTAATTAGGTCATTTGGTTGAAACTTGACAGAGTGTGTGAGCGATTAGCACTGCGCGCTGAATGTACTGCCATTGCAAGTATGTGAGAACTGATCAATTGGTTGACACCGGTGCCAATGACCTGGTGTAAAATGTAAAGTTGTGAGAAACCTTGGATCTTGACTGTAAACCATCACATTTACATCTACGTTATAACATGTACAGTACAACCTATTCTTTATCACATTTTGATCGTTAACAATTCAATTCATTTATTGTCTTCATGAAGAAAATGTCTTCATGATCTGAAGTAAATGTTTGCTAAAGAACATCCAGCGGGCACTTAATTAAGTCAGTGATGGTCATTGAGTAAACGTAAATGTAAATGTGGTTATTTATGGGCGCAATTCACTGTTATCGTGCTCTAGCGACTTTACATATTTACACCAAGTAGTTGGCATCCTTGTCACACTATATCCTTCTCAACTCCCTGTCAAGGTGGGCGATTGAGGCATTGTGCAATTGATACAGGCAAAGTATGTCTGTTAGGTGTAGGAAACGTTGGTGTGGTGGTCTAACACGCTTGTCCGACACACAATGACTGGTCTGGTGTTAGCAGGAGACTGTGAGTTCGATTCCACGGCCTTTCAAACTTTACAAGCCTGTCACTGAATTTCGTTTCAGTACCCCAACTACAGCACAATGTCAATGCATTCTCGACAGGAGGTCAATTAATTACAAACGTCAATGAATCAACAATAATCAAAACAATCAATGAAAACTACTTTTTTAATCTATCACCTGGCAACTATGGTTTGTCATTAGAATTCTCAGTACATTTGTTTCTGTCCGACCCACCTGCTGCTGCTGTCTCCGGTAGCAGGTGCCCTCTTGTTGTCGCGGCAACAGGCCGGTCCGTTGGCACGGTGACCGCCCCGGGTGGTCGGGGAAGGTGTGGGTGATGGCGACCGCGCCACCTGGCCGGGGGGGGATGGGGCCATGGGGGACAACATGTTCACATAGGCAAGCGCACAATCACCTGCCATGGGCAGGGCAACATGTTCACATAAAGAATAAAGGTTAATTTATTTATAAATTGAGGTTATTTTTTATGTAAAGGTCAACTAGTGCAGTCCTGTCAATCAGTCTCTTGTGATGATATACGCCCCAGGGTTAGCCCGGCTGTATCTCTTTGATGCATCAAGTTTAGGGTCATAGTTTAGTGATTAGAGTCCGGCTGTCTTTCTTTTAGGCACCACGTTTCAGGGTCTTAGTTTGGTGACTACTTATAATGGTCTGGTCGTGAGTACTCAATTCATGGATCATCAGTTTCACTTCAATCTCAGATCAAGCAATATGTTTTTGCTGTTGTTCAACAAAAGAAGCCTTTCTTTTAATTTAATTTAACCACCCCCATCATCGCCTATTCTTGTTTCATTATTTTATTTTAGGTTAATTATTTAATTTCAGGGCATTGGGCTTTGCCTTTTGATTTCTTCAATTTTTCTTGATTCAATTTCCGTCATATGTCTTTAAATATAGTCATTTCAGGGGTGGGGTGTGGGTGTCCAGCCGAGCTGATGCCCAACAATGCTCAAGGAACACGAATTGTTTTCTACAAGGACCCACTTGCCAACTTTGCATGCTGCATGTATCTTGTGTTTTTCTCTCACTGTATTTAGCTTTTTCTTTCCTACACCCTTTGTAGCTGGCTTGTATCTCCTTTCAAGTTCAAGCTTACAGAATGATTTGTTATTATCATTACGTGAAATTGAATACAAATAGATTTAAACAATCATTTTTAGAAGAAATAAATAAATAAATCTTATCAATAACTGTTTTTCACTCTTGTCCTTTTCATGCATCTTTCACATAAAAATAATGTTATAATAAAATAAAGGAAATTTGTTATAGGGTGATGCCAACACACAACGTGTCCAAGAGTCCTATGAAAAATAACGAGTTGCCCTGCCCATTAGGTGATACACTGACCATTGTCCGTTGTGTCGACCATGAGGTCTCCGTCGTCGGGTAGAGGGGTGTCTGCCTCGGCCCAGCCGTCACGCTCCCTCATCGCCTCCCTTGTAGCGGATGCTGTAGTTCTCCTCCGCACCCAGGACACCAGGCACAGGGAGGCCAGCGTCTCCACCACCCTCTGTAAACACAGTCTATTTAAAAAGCTTCAGTCTCCTTAAAAGTCCCCACCACCTCGTGCAAATCAACAGTATTTCTTTTTAAAATCAAATTTTACCAGGTTCCAGAACCTGGTGTAACCTGATACACCTTACAATATCGTTCCTCGGCCCACTTCACACTTGGTGATGTTACACTAATGCAAGCAGACAGGAAGCCAGGCAGTCAGGTGGGGATGACCAGCGGTCATTTGGTCACTTACAGCCATAGCAATGTCCAGGTCGCGGCTGTTTATATGTATAACAGGAGAACATCTGTACTGAGACCACCCAATGGGCTGACGTCTAGTGGTATTGATAGAGAGGTGGTCTGTTTGTGGACGTTTATAGTATAAAGGCTTGGGACTGAGATAATGGCCTTATTATAGAGGTGGTCTCAATAAAGAGGTAGTCTGTATATTGATATTATTGCTGTTCTTGTTATGAAGGTTTAGGACTAAGCAGAATGGTCTTATTACAGAGGTTGTCCCTGTAGAGAGGTGGTCTTATAGGCAGAGATTCTTATACAACATTCAAGGCTGTAAGAAAACTATGAAAAGATATAACTGCTGCAAGAAAAAACTGTCGGGGCGGAGGTAACCACTGGTCTCTTGAGGGTGGTCATTTTACAAGGTTTGCTGACAGAAAAACTTTCGCCATGGAGTCTACACAATAATAGCAGAAAAGCATCAGCATCTAATCCTGTTCATGGCAACAATGACTTACTACTAGTACCTTCCCTAATGGGGACACCTCCTTAATGGGCAATAGGTTTCGTTCCCGAGTGTCTCTGGATATTTAGGTTGCACTGTATGTAGGTTTCGCTGTATCACACTAAGATGTCCTCTCTAGTGCCAATGAGGTGAAAACGGAGAT
>JAGTTF010005995.1:28371-43000 GCA_019095985.1 Streblospio benedicti
ATATGATGATTGCCCTGATGAGAGAATTAGATTTACAGTTCTAAATGTTTAGCACCAATTGTTTCCAACTGTGTCTCATAAAATGTTTGTATTTATACATTTTGTTTAAATGATATATAATACTTTATGCTGTTTACCAATTTATAATAGACAAATTATTTAGAAAACTGTCTAAAGTATACTTCCTTATCACAGAAATATAATGCAAAACATGATTGATTTATAACAATATATAAGCGTAGTAAAAATGAAACAAAATCTAAATTCAGATTTCGAAACACTTTCTCACAAGCAAGGATATAATAAGAATCTGAAAGATTTAAAAGATTTTTCATAACGACCTCATTGACAATTGTAAAAAATGATGGCTAAATCTTATATTAATTATCTATCTACAAGTTCATCAAACTTGGGGTCATTGATATTTGTAATTGGTGTGATTATCGTATACAACCGTCTGAAAGCCCACATGTATGCTCATCTAAAGGCCTGGCTAAAGTTTGCATATCACAGTCCCAGTGGACGGTTGAAATTCCAACGCAAAACACATTCATGTATAAAAAATATTAAAAAAGCAATTACCAAGTTGAATATAAAAATACTGGTTATAAGTAAAACAAAACCTGACTTAGAGATTTGCCCCCCACCATATTATCTGTCCATTTAGATGACCGTGTCCAGGGAATGTCATCAGTTGTAGCATGAAAGGAGTCAAACATTGTAAATTCTAACGTCTATTATAGATATTAGACTTTATATCATGCATTTTTATTCTATCTTTCATTCAATGGATTGATATTGGTATTGCTCAAAGATGTCTCCAGTCTATCAAATTTTTCGGGAAATATAATCACTAAGACTTAAAAACATCAATTTTCATTCAGTCACAAAACATAAAAGACAAAGAGCTACAGGAGGAAAAGAATTAAGGACGAAGGATCTCCACATTGTAAAAGGGATCAAAAGCCTATACATGTAAAGTATACATGACAATTTGATATTATTTGGATCTCCTCACGCAATGGGTCACGGTATACAGGATGAAAATGCACACAACCCTATAACCAATTCTTGAATGTGTTCTTTTTCGTTGATATAATGGTTCATATTTTCTTAGTTACAACACTACTTTTACCTTCGTGAATCGTTTCTATAACTGCTGTTGGCATCATCTACCCAAATACCTGCACACGTGGGAGGTCAAATCCTGATGATCCCTCCGAGGATCGAGTGTACACCTCGAGGTTGGTGGCCCCTCTGTTCATGACCTGCCTGGTATGATCCAAGAACAGTGCACATCCTGACTTGCAGACAGGTCATGAACAGAAATGAGGGGCCAACAACTCTCACGAGTGTATCTCCATGTGCAATTTGATTTCCTATGCCAGTTGAAAAAACTGTTAATGGGCTTCTCTCCTTGTGTTCTATGGCAAGCAAGCTCCTACCCACTATATTGTCTTCAGCTATGTCACTATAGTGGGTAGGGGCTTGCTTTATAGAACAGAGAGAGAAGAACATAATTATACACAAGCAAACTTGGGAAAACACATAAAAATAGTGTTGTAATAAAAAATATTCAGCTCTCTACTGCAAGCTCCTATCACTCCAGTGACCTGGCTGAAACCAGTTTTAACACCAATAAGCTTATACTATATCAAGTGGCCCTAACGGGACTCTTGAACTCCCAACCTTTGGTCTTGAGACCAGAATGATACCATCATCCCAAGCAGCGTGCTTTTTAAAAGGTTATACGGATGAACTGCTGTCAAAGGCGGCCATAAGGTGTAGGGTGAAATGAGATTCTAACTTTGCAGTTCTGTGCATTTAGCTCTTTTTTTTATGACAGGGATGAGCAGGGTTTTTGGATGAAAATATTGACTTGCACCATTGCACGAATGCTTGGGGCTTTTTTAAATTCCTCCCCATGCGCACAGAAAAGGTTATTAGGCATTTGCAAACCCCATGTCCCCAGTGCCTACCTGTGCTGCCATTTTTCCCGACTTAATATAGAAAAGGAAGAGGAGGGAGGAATGGATCAAAGTTGTGTAGGGGGGGTGGGGGTCAGCAGTAGTCAGGGGGCAGTGGTTATGGTAATAGACAAATGCTATGAACAATGTTCATAATGTCATGAATATATTTAAAGAGTTATCACAGATATATTGTGAAAAATAAATTGTTTCAAACATTATTGTTGATAATATTAATATAGATATGTATTTGTAATGGATATAGACAGAAAATGTTATAAAAAGATGTTTATTTTCATGAATAGCTATCACAAATACATTGTGAAAAATAAATATCTATATACATTACAGTTAGATGAGTTCAAGTATACATGACAATTTGACAAGTTAGTTGGACCTCCTCATGCTTTGGTCATGGTATACAGGAGGACATGCAGTTGTCTCTGTAATCCCCAGTCTTCATCCTTGGTCAGTTATTGCACTAAGTTTGGAAAGTTTAATGATAAAATCGCAATATAGAGTAATGTGAATAATTGGTGAACTTATGCAGCTTTATGTGTGAGTGATGCTCTTATGCACGTGTAAAAATTAGCAACACTCATCGCAATAGAAAACAATACAGATCCACAAATGCTGGGTCCTCGTCAGCTCAAGATATAGAAACAACAATTCTCTTGTTGATTGACAGTTTTAAGCACAAGCAGACTGAACATTCTTCAGCACTGGAAGGTTTGTAGCTGTCGTTACCAAAAACATAAAATTCACAGCCTGCAACAGCAGCAGCAGCAGCAGCAGCAGCAGCAGCAGCAGCAGCAGCAGCAGCAGCAGCAGCAGTTATACATTGAGCGCTAGTACTGTTTTTCCACACACTGCGACAACTGTAAGCGTTGTTTTTGTCATCATTCTGCAACACTGCGCGATCACTCTGAGGTAACTATGAGGTTAGTATGAGGTCACTGCATGGTCACTATAAAGTCGCTATGCAGTCACTGGGCGGCACAGTCACTGGTTGCTGGGGATGGCACGTGTGAAGATGGCGGAGGCAGCAGCCACATTGATGACGAGATAGACGAGAAAGAAGACTCGGTCAAGCAATGAGGCGAGCAGCATCCACTCTTCCGTGTGGGGGTCAGAGGTCAAAGCCGCACCGCGTCTGCAACAAGCGGACATTGATGAGTGTGTCAATGATCTGGAAAGTTGTGAGAACACGAGACTTGGATCATGACTGTACAGTTCAACGTATTCTTCCTAAACACTGTGGTGGAATTTCAACTCGGTAAAGATTGCTCTATAAGCTGTGATTTGCTAAAAAATGAAAATCTTAAAATTTCTTTTTAAAGCTAGGAACATCATGGACATGACCATCATTACCATTATACAAATACCCATATCATTACCCCCCAATTTTTTTTTGCATTCTGAATTTAGGTGCATTCATAAGATGTAACATTGCAAGACGTCTCTTGTCTTTTCATGTTCATTGCAATTTAACATGGGTTACATAAATTATCGTTAATAATGAAATAAAAAGAATGTGATCACACTCTAGCCCCAGTAGTTATTCACTGGTAGCGAGCAGTACTGTTTACTTTAAATTACTTGAGGGACAGTGGCTTAATGCCAGGTATACAGAGTTGGTTATTAGTAAAACTGACATGCAATACTATGGATATTATCTTATGGAGCTAAGATTTAACTATTAGACCCAGCGGTAGTTCAAGACAGGCACTTAAGTCAATAATTAAGCTGCTATACCTGATGGTTGACCAAATACTGGCGAAATATTAATGCTAAGTAGTTTTTCAATAAAATATAGTACTTGTTGTAAGAACTGTTATTCAACTTTTCCTATTGAGAAACTATTGATAGCAAATACCCCAACTACAGCACAATGTCACAGCATTCTCGACAGAAGGTCGATTAATTACAAATGGGTCAATGAATCAACAATAATCAAAGCAGTCCAATGAAAAACTATTTTTTTCCATCAATCACCTGGCAACTATGGTTTGTCATTAGAATTCTCAGTACATCTGTTTCTGTCCGACCTACCTGCTGCTGCTGTCTCCAGTAGCAGGTGCCCTCTTGTTGTCGCTTAACAGAGCCCGGTCCGTTAACTTTTTTGGTGACCGCCCTGCGGTGTCGGGGAAGGTGGGCGACACCGTGGGGCCGGGGGGTGGAGGGGCAGCGACAATCACCTGGGGAGGCAACAATGGTCAACATAAAGAATAAAGTTAATTTTTAGGAAGGGGAGACAGGACGGGCAACATGGTACATTTATTTATAAATTGAGGTTATTTTTTATGTAAAGGTCAACTAGTGCAGTCCTGAAAATCATATTTGTTTTTGTGATGATATACGCCCCAGGGTTAGTCCGGCTGTATCTCTTTTGATGCATCAAGTTTAGGTCATAGTTTAGTGATTAGGAGTCCAGCTGTCTTTCTTTCAGGCACCACGTTTCAGGGTCTTAGTTTGGTGACTACTTATAATGGTCTGGTCGTGAGTACCAATTCATGTATCATCAGTTTCATACTAATCTCAGATCAAGCAATATGTTTTTGCTGTTGTTCAACAAAGAAGCCTTTTCTTTTAATTCTAATTTTAACCACCCATCATCGCTCTATTCTTGTTTCTATATTAATTTATTTTAGGTTAATCATTTAATTTCAGGGCGGTTTTGCCTTGGATTTCCTTCAATTTTATGCTCACTTCGTCATACATCTTTAAATATAGTCATTTCTCAGGGGTGTGGGTGGGTGTCCAGCCGAAATGATGCCCAACCATGCTCAAGGAACACGAATTGTTTTCTACAAGGACCCACTTGTCAACTTTGCATGCTGCATGTATCTTGTGTTTTTCTCACTGTATTTAGCTTTTTTCTTCCTACACCTTTTGTAGCTGGCTTGTATCTCCTTTCAAGTTCAGTTTACAGAATGATTGGTATTATCATTACGTGAAATTGAGACAGGAAGCCAGGCAGACAGGTGGGGATGACCAGCGGTCATTTGGTCACTTACAGCCATAGCAATGACCAGGTGGGGAATCCTATAACAGTGGAACCTCTCTATTGAGACCTTCAAGTGGTATTGATAGAGAGGTGGTCTGTTTTTGGACGTTTATGGTAGTATGAAGGCTTGGGACTGTGATAATGGTCTTATTATAGAGGTGGTCTCAATAAAGAGGTAGTCTTTATATTGATATTCCTGTTGGTCTTGTTATGAAGGTTTAGGACTAAGCAGAATGGTCTTATTACAGAGGTTGTCTCTGTGGAGAGGTGGTCTTATAGGCAGAGATTCTTATACAACAGTCAAGGCTGTAAGAAAACTATGGAAAATATGTAACTGATGCAAGAAAAACTGTCAGGGCGGAGGTAACCACTGGTCTCTTGAGAGGTGGTCATTTTACAAGGTCTGCTAACAGTAAAACTTTACCATGGAGTCTACACAATAATAGCAGGAACAGCATCAGCATCTTATCCTGTTCATGGTCACACGTGACTTACTACTAGTATCTTCCTAATGCGGACACCTCCTTAATGGGGACAGTTCTCGTGTTCCCGAGTGTCCCTGATATTGCGGTTGCACTGTATGTAGGTTTCACTGTATCACTAAGATGTCCTCTGGTGCTAATGAGGTGAAAATGGAGATTAAAAACCTATGAGAAAGTGCTTTGTGGTGTGAACCAATATGTTGGCAGCAGATGGGCTTGTTAGCGACAAGTCTGGGTCACTTGGGTGTGTTGGTCAGTGGCAATAGTAGGTTACTTTCTGGACAATTTGTTCAGTTCACAATTTTCATACTTCAAGACCTAGTATTTAAAAAAAATCAGTTTTCCCTCATATGAAGTAAAACCCATGCAGCTGGCATGTTGAAATCAAAAGGAGGCTTTTTGTCATGAAAAAATTACATCCAAAGCGATACGTGAATTTCTACGCCCTTCTCTATTTTTGTTATTTAGCTATACGTTTTAGCTTCTTTGGTAATGGAGAATGTCAGATGTAAAAAAAAGGATTATACACTTTGTTTGACTCATGTATCTCAAAGTGTGATAAGTCAAAAAGATAACCAATCTAATCCATGGAGCCAAATCACGTCTGTGTGATCTGTAACAGAATCTGCTGTGATGTGAACCAAGAATGTAAGATGCCCGTGAATGAGAGAGTTGATGACAAACAAGACAAAATATAAAAATAGCTCCATATCTAAAGATAGACGTTACTCAAAGCTGAATAACATTAAAATCAATCCACTATAGGGGTGGTCTCTGTTTTGTTATGGAGGTTTAGTTTGAGGCCCAAAAATGGTCTAATTACGGAGGTGGTCTCTTTGAAGAGGTAGATACAAAGGACAATAGAAACGTCAAGCTTTTCTGTCTTCCTAAGCAATTTCAAACCCAACGCTTCAATTCTGACGGTTCTCTACACTGCCAGAGTAAAAAACATCTCAACGCCATTACTTTTCCAAAGCACCACTTTACGTATTTAGCCAGCGCTAAAGAGAAACAAATCTAAGATGGACGATTGAAACCCCCGTTTTTACACTTCTCTTCTCCCGCGTGTTCAACATTGTCTCTTATATTACGTTATCCCGCGGCGGTGCTTTTATATATAGTAAGAGTACATCTATAAAGAAACCGCCTCATCATGATTTCTCCCTGCCTTTGACCATAAAAAAGGGGTGTCGCATTGAGGGTGTTTGCATTGTGACTAAAACTGTAAATGTTAAATCTGCCTTGTTAGTCTTATATAGTCAAGTTAATGTTTTTAAACAAATATAACTGTAAAATAATAAATTTATAACAACGTAAAAAACCATAAGGATATTTTTCTCATTGTATTTTCTTATTAGCAATGTAGCAAAATTAGAGCAAAATTATATATAGAGGTTTATTATATGCATTTTCGACACAAAAAAAATGTGAGATAACCTGACTTTTTTTATACCCAGTTGGAATATTTCATGACCAATACAAGGATAAGACATTGGAATTGTTTTTTGTAATGTATTAAGTTGAACAGAGACTTTTCAATAGGATCTCATTAGAAACAAAAAGGATTACAATGACAAGCCACAGTGATGAGCAACAGAAGTCAATGTCGAAGGAGAAATTGGTCAGCGGAAGTGACGCCCTGAAATCACAAGACAAACCATACAAATGCACTGATTGTGGCAAGTGTTTTAGTGACAGAAGCAACTTGACCAGGCACATGAAAATCCACACTGGAGAGAAAAAATATCAGTGTACGGTGTGTGAGAAATCATTCAGTCAAAGAGGAAATCTGAAAACCCACATGGGAATCCACACTGGTGAGAAAGAACATCAGTGTACAGTGTGTGAGAAATCATTCAGTCGAAGTGGTACTCTGAAAGCCCATATGAGAACTCACTCTGGTGAGAAACCTTATGTGTGTAGTCAATGTGGCAAGTGTTTTAGTACCGGTAGCAACTTGACCAGTCACATGAAAATTCACACTGGCGATAAAGAATATCAGTGTACAGTGTGTGAGAAATCATTCAGTCAAAGTGGAAGTCTGAAAATCCACATGAGAGCGCACTCTGGTGAGAAACCTTATGAGTGTAGTCAATGTGGCAAGTGTTTTAGTGTTAGTAGCACCTTGACCAGCCACATGAGAATTCACACTGGGGAGAAAGAATATCAGTGTACAGTGTGTGAGAAATCATTCAGACAAAGTGGAAGTCTGAAAACCCACTTGAGAACTCACACTGGTAAGAAACCTTACGGTTGTGGAGTTTGTGATAAAAGTTTCTCTCACAGGTCTGCTGTTGTTAGACATATGCGCACTCACACAGGGGAGAAACCTTACAAGTGTGATCAGTGTGGGAAATGTTTTACTCAAAGTTCTCACCTGAAGATCCACAAGCCCACACACACTGGTGATAAGCCATTTTACTGCCATATTTGTCACAAATCATTTACTCAAGGACAAAGCTTGGAAAAGCACCATATGACTGTGCATTCTAAAAAATGAGCTCAAGATAATTACTCAAAATCGTTTAATGTTAAATTTTGCATTTAAGCAATGTTAGACAATTCTATTGAAATATGCCCAACACTCTCAGCAATTTGACTTCAAATTTTATCTGCCTCACATAACTTTTACCTACTTAGGACAGTGGTCAATCTCAATTCGTTAATTCCTTATTTTAGGGATTCTGCTTGTACAAAGTCATGTTGATAATTTTTACCTGTTGAAAAATTTAATGTTGAATGTGTCAAATGATTGGGAACAAATTATTCGTAGATTGTAGCCAAAATATGTAAATGAACTAACCTGTAACTTTACTATGTAGCCGTAATTCTTTTAATATGTACTGTTGTATACTGTAATACCTTTTAAATTTGTGTCTTTTTAAGTTTGTGTTTGTCGCAGTTTTGCAGTTAAACTGGGAACTTCAGAAATAATGAAGGCAGGAAAACTACACAGAGTGGTGAACCTCGAACAGTTAAAGGGTTTTACAGTATGTCTGTCATTTAGAATACATTCATAGAAAATTGGATAATTAGAATATTATTTTGTCTGCATTTTCATCCATAATGTGCTGATTTTTATGTTGTTTGTTTAAATGAATGGTAATAATTACTGTTGAAATAAATAATATTTGTATTAAAATGAACATACATGTAGCTTTGAAATTTAAAATTATTGTTTTTTATTGTTCTGATAAAGTTATTGGTTAAAAGTTTTGGTGTAGAATAATGTGAAATAAAAACAATATAGATTGTCGATATAGCAGAGATTCTGTAAATGATAGTTTATCATGCATTTGTGCTTAATGATTTGATTATTGTAGAAATTTTACTAATAAACATTTTTTCATAACACTTCAACAAGTTTGGGTCCCTGCGCCTCTAGAATCCCCGGCTGTATCTAGCCGTGCCTCCCTCACACCTCCGTAATGAGCAGCTCATTTGCTCATCTGACTGTGAAGTCACCTCACATGGCATCAAGACTATAAGGATAATGGTATGTTCTAGTGTTGAGATCATGCCTCTGCACAGTTGTCTTTGTCTGCATGGAGCCATGTCTGTCTGCACAAAGACAACTCAAGTGCAGAGATAGCATTTCTCAACACTCACACCATACAATTGCCCACCTTTGAAGTATCCATGGATTTTTAAAATAAAAACCATGAGCCGTGCATCATTTTTTAAACACAACATGCGACAGCCTCATAACCATGAAACAAGTTTCAGAAAATGGTTCCACAAATCAACATTATTAGTAAAATCTTTTTACATTACGCCAATATGTTTATTTTTCAATCATATGTAACATACATCTTAATGGCATGTGTACACTCTGCAAATCATTAAAATGATGGAATAGGTGTTAAAAGTCTCCAAATCACAACTGTCCACATCAAAAAAAGGTTAGATGCAATGGGGTTTGAGCGTTTTACAGAGCGTCTGGTATATCTAGGCCAGCCCCCAATTTAAAACCCCTGTAAAACTGACACTCAAACACTGGCAGTAGTGAGGACGAGTGGCTTTTTATGCTTTACAGTGTTTACAAACTAATATTACCATGATCTTCCCATGAACGAAGAAAGACAGACGATAAGATTTAAATGATATTTTAGTTGAAAACCAGCCCGCGTGTTCAACAAACATGTTTTTTTTTTATCCCGCAGCCCTTATTAAAGTTATTTTAATTAGAACAAAATTTGTGATAATGGAATATAGTTAAGACACCGCAACACCTGCCTGAATCAGTTTGAAGTCAGCAAGGCGTTACAGTCAGCTTTTGCAGCGACCTGGTAGAGGAATTGGTCATTTTAACGCAGGTGGTGCAAAAAGGGAATAAAATTTATATTTTTTATGGTTATATACTATTTAACTCGTATGTGAGACTGTATTGCTTTGGCACATGAAGGTACAAATGACTGGCTTTGTCGATAGCTGGTTTTCTTTCATGTTACTTATAAATTGGAATAACAAATGTTTGCAGATTCTATCCATTGGGGTTGATGAAATACAACAATTGCATTTGTATTACCACCAAACGGTGGACATCAATAATGGTAGTTGTTTGCTTTAAATTATCTATTCACTGTTTAGCGGCAACAGAATAACAGACCATCAGTCGTTGATTTGACAGACTTGGATTGTCCATGGCGGATCTCTCATCGTTATGTATATCCAAGGATACAGAGGGTCTGCCCATTTAGACTCACTATAATATTACCAATAGGGGGTATTGATACCAGAACCGTCGAGTGGTAAACCAGACAGCCCTAGCCATGATGAAAATATCAACTACTTTAAATTCCTTCAAATCCAACAAACACGTCAGTTTTAATATAAAAACCTTCCAAAAAAAACCAACATAGAACACCAGGGGAGGAAAACAAGATCCATAAAGAAACCTAATATAAAATTA
This sequence comes from Streblospio benedicti, assembly GCA_019095985.1. NCBI lineage: Eukaryota > Metazoa > Annelida > Polychaeta > Spionida > Spionidae > Streblospio > Streblospio benedicti. The sequence goes on from JAGTTF010005995.1 coordinate 38,740, forward strand.
TATATTCGACCAGTTATATATATACAATAAAATGTCCAACCCTTGTAAAGAGACCATCTCTATAAACCACCAAAACATCCATAACAATAAGACTTGACTGTAACCAGATTATCAGACATCAAATGAAGTAGTTTCCCTGATCACCACTAGATGTCTCCACCATGCTGGTCTTATATCCACAGATCAAAATCCAGGTTCCAGAAAATCCACATTTTACAGAAGCCTCGATTCAGTGGTGACACCTGGTGGGGGGAGACACACTAAAGTGGACATTGCATTTGCTGACTGTGACATTGCAACAGACACTTAGACAACAACTGTGCATTTCATGTTTAAATATATTTAGTTTGAACAGCTATTTATCTTGAAAATGTTTTCATCTCTCTCCTATATTTAGTCAACATCTTTATGTCAATCTTCAAAAGAGTGTGACCACGATCATCTTATTTAGCAACAAACACCTGGACTCAGCTGGAGCCACGGGCTGATCATTCACACTGCCTTTACAAGTCCTTGATCTGGAACCCGTGGCCCAAGACCCCAATATATTGGATCTTAATTGGGCACTGAGGCCCAAGAAAACACCAACACGGATTAAATACGTCAAAAATATTTTATTTTAAAAATGGCGGTTATGTGAGTTGCAGCGAGACTGGTCACGTCCTCATTATTGAACTAGGTCACTGAACATTTTGGCAGTGGGGCAATTATTGTAATTTGGTGACATACAAAACCGGGATGTTAACTCACGGCCATATTCAGTGTTCGAGGAGATGAACTCCCCCCAAAACAGGAGGCAGTTGCCGTTCCGCCTCAGTTGCTGCATTACAGACCCCTGACTGGCAGGACATATGTGCGAGACAGGAAAAATACCGTGAGACCACCTGTCTTTCTTGAAAGGTGATCTCAACAAGAAGAACGGATGAGTTGTTGAAAATATGTGTTGTCCATTATTTAGTACTTTACTGTGAAAATTGGACATCGGTTCACACACAACATAGATCATCATGTCATGTATTTGTTCACCCTCACTGGAGGTTTTCCATGAAATATCAAGCAATGAGTTTAGTTCAAAATGTTACATTTGGCAGCATGTTATTTTTCACCTCGGCCTGTCAAACCGGCTGTGATGAGGGATTTGTGATGACGTTTTGAAGAACAATGATGAAAGTAAGAAAACTTTAACATGATATTTGTATAATGTATGTCCTGTTACAAGGCTCTCTTGATTTCATGTCAAGGTGTTGAATTCTGCTGCATGTTTATCCGTATTGTTGAATGAAGGAAATAGACAGAAAAGATGGACAGTTGTTTGTTTGTGATTGATTTCTAAGCTTGGAGTAGCTAAATAAACAAACTTAAAGTAGTTGGATTTATTGTTTCTTGGTGTCAAATCAATCGCATATTGGTCTTTTATCATTCACAAAGTTTTTTTATCCTGGATAATTTCGATACAACGCTAAATTTGGACGTTTGAATAACGAAGTCCAAAAACTGATAATCTTCAAAATGGCTGGCGACATTTGTCTGTAGTAGCGCTAATGCGCATGCGTGCATATTAATGGTGCATTTTACTGAGCTACAGAGGTCATAGTTCAAACGTGACATCATGGTGTCTATTGGCATATCTGAAAGGCTTACTAATTAATCTAATTATATAAAACTGATTGATGAAAATGAAACAAAGCACACTGATTGATTGATTTATTAGTTAACTATACATAGGCCAAAGGCCGGTGAAAGCAAACCATCCTTACCCCACTAACAAATTGCCCTTGCATTTAAAATTTGATGATAATGATAATTAAAACTAAAGACATTTACATACATCAGAAAGATGAGCGGATAGAGATGTGTCAAGTTTCGATCTCTCCAAACTAAATGATTTTGCTTTCATTGTTAACTATGTTTACTATAATTCACACTGAACCAGCTGAGAAGATGGAATTGGTTTTTCAGCTATCTAACCCCAGAACTAGGTGTTTAGAGCCACCAGGGGTGGAACTTCCCATCGGAACTTTTCAAAAATATTTTGCACAAAAAGTGTTAGGTCTCTGGTTACCCAAACCCGAAAGAATATAAAAAAAATCCTTAACAAAATTCTAAAATCTTTAACAAATAACCCACCCTAAATCATGTACTTCTTATGTCAACTGATGTCTGTGGTATTTTTTGTAAAGAGAGAATTCCCTTTGAAATATTTGCATCTCTTTTTCATCAAAATATGTAAACAAATACAATTTTTCCATTATGAAATCTGACTGTGGCTTTGGGAATCGTCATTCTAAAAAATAAAAACATGTGAAAAGCTTCTGGGTGTAAATAGACTATTACAGAATAAGAGACAAGACAAAACTTTGAACAGGCTATAAAGATCTATATAAACCAGAAACTGTATGACTCTTACTTGACCCAGTATCTACATAGAGTTCTGAATGCCGGGGTCAGACAGTTCTGATAATCGAAGCCAAATCATGCGTGGTGTTGTAGTCATTGTTATTTGTCCAATGTCTCGTCACACTCGCGAATTGAACACTGGGATATGTATTTGGTCAGTTTGACCGTTCGGGTTTAGGATGTTACAGTCAGCTTCTCTATAGTGACAAGATAGTGGTGGTCACTTTATGCAGGTGTTGCAAAAAATGGGATTTCTCTAAAGGCAAAAATGGTTGTCTCTGCATAACACCCAAAACTTTTTCTTGAAAGTAATTATACCAAAAAAACGTCTCTCTTTATAGAGGTGATTCTGAGTTGATAAATAAACAAAAAAGCAGCAAACCTCACATTAACACTCCCCACTACACACACAATAGTAAACAATAGATAAGGATTTAAACTGTCTAAAATTTTTATTAATTGAAAATAGGCAAATGACACTTTTTCACTAACAAGTGATCAAACTATTCATAAACTACACCAACTATATAGTTTTTCTTTGTTATTCAATAATGGTATATTTTGCTTACTACTATATATATCAAAGATTTCTTTTTATGAACTGGGAGGGCAACTTATTTGTAAGATTGTATATACATCCATGCATAACTGATATTCTAATGTACTTTATATATGGCTTGCGCTCACTTGTAAAATAGTGTATATACATCTACTTTTCTATGGTTATCTTATCTAATCTTAGAAATCTAATCTTAAATGTATCTCATATTTTTACTTTTTACACAAAGCTTTGACAGAACAGAGCAAAACAAAACCATTCTTGTAGTTCTCCATTTGCAGGTTCATTGCAGAATATCCAAAGGATGTAAAATGGTCTATGAAATGGGTTTCCATTTTAAAAAATTGAAAAATAAACATAGGGGATATTTTAAAAAAAGTTTTAGCTACATAATGTTTTTTAAATTTTAAAAAGGCTACAAGATATTTCAATTTTAAAATCCTTGATTAACCGGGGGTGACGTGGACCAAATTTTTTTAAAGGGCCCTTTTTTTGCTTCGGGTTTTTATTTTTTGATTTTAAAATTTTTTTGGAAAAATTCAAAAAACAAATTTAAAATTTTTCCAAGGGGGCCCTAATTTAAAAGCCAGGGGGTTTAAAAAATTTTTGATGTTTTTTGACTTTTGGGAGGACGGCCCCGGGTTTTTAACGCCAAAAAAATTTTCCAAACGGGGAAAGCAAACCCAAAAGGGGCCCCAATTTCCCGCCTTTATGAGGCTAACAAGGGAGAACCATAACGGCTCCCACCCCTTAAAAAGGGTCGGTCGGGAGGCGGGCCAAAACTTTAAAACCGTAAAAAAGAAGCACAAGCAAAAAGGGATTCCAAAAGCGTTTTAAACAGGGGTATTAGGGGTTTAAAAGGGGAAATTTTTGGAAAAAAAAATATTTTAAACATTTTTCGCCAAGAAAACAATTGAAATTTTTTGTGAAGTTTAATACTTTTTCAGCTTGGGCAACCCCCCCCGGGTTCCCCAAAAATTTTTTGGAAAAAAAACACATATTGTATTCAAAAAGTTAAAAAGGTAAAATATTTCCCCACAAAATTTTTTTAAAACAAAATCTCTAAATCGGGGGTAGAAAAAATTCACCCCAAATCACAAGGCGGTAAAATTTGAAAAACCTACAAAAGAAATATCGAATTTTTCAACCCTTCAAAAAACTCTTTTAAACTTTTAAAAAAAAAATGTTTTGTCAAACCCCCATTCACCCTTGGGATGCACAGTCATATGGTGCCTTTTTTGTACCTTTCCCGTGAAAATGATTTTGAAAAAAAAATTTAATTTTTAAATGGCCTTTCAAAACCAG
>JAGTTF010005995.1:51591-63282 GCA_019095985.1 Streblospio benedicti
CGCAGTTTTGCAGTTAAACTGGGAACTTCATAAATAATGAAGGCAGGAAAACTACACAGAGTGGTGAACCTCGAACAGTTAAAGGGTTTTACAGTATGTCTGTCATTTAGAATACATTCATAGAAAATTGGATAATTAGAATATTATTTTGTCTGCATTTTCATCCATAATGTGCTGATTTTTATGTTGTTTGTTTAAATGAATGGTAATAATTACTGTTGAAATAAATAATATTTGTATTAAAATGAACATACATGTAGCTTTGAAATTTAAAATTATTGTTTTTTATTGTTCTGATAAAGTTATTGGTTAAAAGTTTTGGTGTAGAATAATGTGAAATAAAAACAATATAGATTGTCGATATAGCAGAGATTCTGTAAATGATAGTTTATCATGCATTTGTGCTTAATGATTTGATTATTGTAGAAATTTTACTAATAAACATTTTTTCACACTTCAACAAATTTGCGTCCATGCGCCTCTAGAATCCCAAGCTGTCTCTAGCTGTTGTGCTAGCCTCCCGTGACCCTCATAAGCCTCCATAACGCACCGTGCCTCCCTTACACCTCCGTAATGAGCAGCTCATTTGCTCATCTGACTGTGAAGTCACCTCACACTGGCACATCCAAGACTATAAGGATAATGGTATGTTCTAGTGTTGAGATCACGCTATCTCTGCACGAGAGTTGTCTTTGTCTGCACAAGTGAGCGGCAGCGTGATCTCAACACTAGAACATACCATTGTCCTTTTTCTCACCACTTATCGTGATTTTTAAAATAAAAACCATTAGCCGTGCATCATTTTTGTAAACATTAACATGCGACAGCCTCATAACCATGAAACAGGTACGCGCAGAAAATAGTTCCACAAATCAACATTATTAGTAAAATCTTTTTACATTACGCAATATGTTTATTTTTCAATCATATGTAACATACATCTTAATAAAGAATTATGTGTACACTCTGCAAATCATTAAAATGATGGAATAGGTGTTAAAAGACAGTGTCAAATCACAACTGTCCACAGTAGAAAAAAGTTGACGATGCAATGTAATGTTTGAGCGTTTTACAGAGTGTGGTATATCTAGGCCAGCAGCTACAGGGAGTAAAACTGCCACTCAAACACTGGCAGTAGAGGATTAGTTGCTGTTTTATGCTTTACAGTGTTTACAAACTAATGATAGACAGATCTTCCCAGTGAACGAATGAAAGACAGACGATAAGATTTAAAAGATATTTTAGTAAGAAAACTTATTAATTACGCAATATATCTATTTTTCAAGTATATGTATCATAAATATTAAAGAATTATTTGTACATACTGCAAATCATTATGATAATGGAATATAGTTACGCATCGAGTAACACCTGTCAGAACTGAAGTCAGATGAGGACGTTATGTTCAGTGTGCAGCGACCGCTTGTAAGCGCTGCACACAACACATTAACGCAGTTTGTTTGGTGTCAGAAGTGATTTATATCTTTATATTTTATGCTTATATACTGAATTTACTCGTATGTGATACTGTATCAAGCTATAGGCATATACTTGTAAATAAAAATATTGCGCAAAATCTGATGTAGGTTTTCTTTTATAAACATAAATTAAAACTGTATAGTACAAAAGGTCCGTCGTAGTAAGCAATGCCTGCATCCGATTGGTGAGCAATAATATGATAAAATTTATTTTAGTAATTCGGCCCATTCACAAAGTAGTGAGATCACGTCGACAATGTAGTGAGATACAACTACCCCTCACGGCTCTTAACCAATCAGAATCGAGAATGAACGGCAAAGTGGTGAGACTAGGTTAGCTGGGGCTTTTATTTACAGAGCCGGTCTATTCAGTTTAACCCCGAATTTAGACCACCTGTATAAAGAGACCACCTCTGTAGTAAGAACATTTTCATGCTCCCAAATCTTCATGAACAGACCACCATGAGATGTTTACTGTATGACCACCAGCTCTTGCGTTCCTCACTCATGTTTGTCATTTTTTTGCCTTTTGTTGTTATCTTAGAAAGAAAAATCTCCATGTCAATGTTGATCTGTAGACACTGGGATGTGTATTTGGTCAGTTTGACCGTCCTGGTGTAGGATGTTACAGTCAGCTTCTCTATAGTGACAAGATAGAGGTGGTCACTTTATAGAGGTGGCACAAAAAATGGACTTCTATAAAGGCACCAAAAATCTCTATATACCACCAAAACAGTTGTTTTCTTGAAAGTAAAAAAAAAACTCTTTCTTTATAGAAGTGATTCTCAAATGGTTATGAATGTGCAAACAAAAGCAGCAAGCATCACAGTAACACTCCCCACTACACACAGAGGTCACGTATCTGTGGGGTCAGCAAATAAAAATAAAGGGTTTGTTTTTGTTTATAATCAAATCTGCATGTAGCGGCCATAAAGGCAGATATCTGTCGCCTGCTGACAGACGTGGATTTATGACGGATCTCGGATCGTGGTGTGTGTCCAAAGTAAAGAGGGACTGAGAGTTAGGACGCATCTATAGTAATACCAATGCGGGGGGGGGTTGGGGGATGTAGTTATGAAAAAAAAATCATTTTTACACCACCGCCCCTGCCGTACTAAATGATAACTCCATTATAATGGCACAAATTCTGTAGCCACGTCAGTATGATTCTATGAAGGCCACCTCCACAATACGACTGTGTATTTGGAGGTAAAACAAATTCCATAAAGAGACCAATATAACCATCAGAAAAGACCACATATAAAATGTTCAATTTTACATTCACAAACCTTTATACAGAGACCACCATGAACATCGATAACAATAGACTTGACTGTAACCGGATTATCAGACATCAAATGAAGTAGTTTCCCTGCCCACCACTAGATGTCTCCACCTGCTGTTCTTATCTCCACAGATCGAAATCCAGATTTCAGAAAATCCACATTTTACAGCAGCCTCACATTCAGTGGTGACACCTGGTGGGGGAGAGACGCACTAGAGTGGACAGTGGTCAGTTTGCTGACCAGGACATTGAATCAGACTGTGACTCATAGAAACTTACAACTGTGCATTTCATGTTTAAATATATTTAGTTTGAACAGCTATTTATCTTGAAAATGATTTCATCTCTCCTATATTTAGTCAATATCTTTATGTGAACACGTCAAAGTGAAATAATGTATCATCTTGTTACAACGAGCGAATCTGGACTCAGGGCCGTAGCCAGGATTGCAAAACGGGGGAGGCAAAGAAGTTTGGCGAGGGTGCAGGCAATTCCCGTAGCCGCGCAGTTGTTCTAGTGTGGATTTGGTGCACCCCCACCCCAATATATTCTTTTCTATTAATTAGCCTCTGAGGCCCAGAAATAAAACACAGTTTTTGATTAAGAAAGCAAAAATTACAAGTGTTAAAAATAAAAGATTATGTTTGTCAAGTATGAATACAGATGCTTTTCTAATTTGTATCCACTTTGATTTTACGTGACAATTATGTAATTTTGGAGCATAGAAAACAAAATATGTTAACTCTCAGTTTCATTCAGTGTTTGAGAGAAAACTCCCCCCAAAAACAGAGGAGGCAGTTGCCTCCCCTGCCTCATATGTACGGCCCTGACTGGACTGATCACGTGCGAGACAGTTGAAAAATACCGCTAAAGCACCTGTCTTTCTTGGAAAGGTGATGCTGTGTCAACAAGAACGGATGAGTTGTTGAAAATATGTGTTGTCCATTATTTAGTACTTTACTGTGAATATTGGACATCGGTTCACACACAACATAGATCATCATGTCAGAGATGTATTTGTCTACCCTCGCTGGAGGTTTTCCGAAATATCAAGCAATGAGTTTAGTTCAAAATGTTACATTTGGCAGCATGTTATTTTTTCACCTCGGCCTGTCAAACCGGCTGTGATGAGGATTTGTGATGACGTTTTTGAAGAACAATGATGAACGTAAGAAAACTTTAACATGATATTTGTATAATGTATGTCCTGTTACAAGGCTCTCTTGATTTCATGTCAAGGTGTTGAATTCTGCTGCATGTTTATCCGTATTGTTGAATGAAGGAAATAGACAGAAAGATGGACGAGTTGTTTGTTTGTGATTGATTTCTAAGCTTGGAGTAGCTAAATAAACAAACTTAAAGTAGTAGAATTTATTGTTTCTTGGTGTCAAATCAATCGCATATTGGTCTTTTATCATTCACAAAAGTTTTTTATCCTGGGTAATTTCGATACAACGCTAAATTTGGACGTTTGAATAACGAAGTCTAAAAACTGATAATCTTCAAAATGGCTGGCGACATTTGTCTGTAGTAGCGCTAATGCGCATGCGTGCATATTAATGGTGCATTTTACTGAGCTACAGAGGTCATAGTTCAAACGTGACGTCATGGTGTCTATTGGCATATCTGAAAGGCTTACTAATTAATCTAATTATATAAAACTGGATTGATGAAAAATGAAACAAAGCACACTGATTGATTGATTTATTAGTTAACTATACATAGGCCAAAGGCCGGTGAAAGCAAACCATCCTTACCCCACTAACAAATTGCCCTTGCATTTAAAATTTGATGATAATGATAATTAAAACTAAAGACATTTACATACATCAGAAAGATGAGCGGATAGAGATGTGTCAAGTTTCGATCTCTCCAAACTAAATGATTTTGCTTTCATTGTTAACTATGTTTACTATAATTCACACTGAACCAGCTGAGAAGATGGAATTGGTTTTTCAGCTATCTAACCCCTAGGGTCGGGTGTTTAGAGCCGCAGGTGCGAACTTCCCATCGGAACTTTTCAAAAATATTTTGCACAAAAAGTGTTAGGTCTGTGGTTACCCAAACCCGAAAGAACATAAAAAAAATCCTTAACAAAATTCTAAAATCTTTAACAAATAACCCACCCTAAATCATGTACTTCTTATGTCAACTGATGTCTGTGGTATTTTTTGTAAAGAGAGAATTTCCTTTAAAATATTCGCATCTCTTTTGCATCAAAATATGTAAACAAATACAATTTTTCCATTATGAAATCTGACTGTGGCTTTGGGAATCGTCATTCTAAAAAAAAAAACATGTGAAAAGCTTCTGGGTGTAAATAGACTATTACAGAATAAGAGACAAGACAAAACTTTGAACAGGCTATAAAGATCTATATAAACCAGAAACTGTATGACTCTAACTTGACCCAGTATCTACATACAGTTCTGAATGCCGGGGTCAGACAGTCCTGATAATCGAAGCCGAATCATGTGTGGTGTTGTAGTCATTGTTATTTGTCCAATGTCTCGTCACACTCGCGCTGATCTGTAGACACTGGGATGTGTATTTGGTCAGTTTGACCGTCCGAGTGTAGGATGTTACAGTCAGCTTCTCTATAGTGACAAGATAGAGGTGGTCACTTTATGCAGGTGCTGCAAAAATGGGATTTCTCTATAAAGCCCCCAAAATGGTTGTCTCTATATAACCACCAAAACTTTTTTTCTTGAAAGTAATTATACCAAAAAAACGTCTCTCTTTATAGAAGTGATTCTGAAAAGGTTATAAATAAGCAAAAAAAAAAGAAGCAAACCTCACATTAACACTCCCCACTACACACACAGTAAACAATAAACAAACTTCAACTGTCTAAATTTTTATTAATTGAAAATAGGCAAATGACACTTTTTCACTAACAGACGTTCTACTGATCAACTATTCATTGACTACACAAACAAAATTTTTTTTTCATTGTTATTCAATAATGTTATATTTTATATTTTATACTATATATACATATGTCAAGTTCACTTTTTATGAACTGGATGAATAACTTGTATTTGTAAGATTGTACATGTATAGCTGTGATATTCTAATGTACTTTATATAAGATTTTGTAACTTAACTTGTAAAATAGTGTATATACATCTACTTTTCTATGGCTTATCTAATCTTAATCTAATCTTAACTCATATCTTAATTTTTCACAGACTTTAAGCAGACAGAGAAAAAACAAAACACATTCTTGTAGGTCTCCAGTTTGCCGGTTCATTGCAGAATATCCACAGGATGTAAAAATGGTCTATGAAATGGTTACCATGCATTTACATAAATAGAAAAATGAACACAAGAGATATCTACAAAACAGTTCTTGCTACATAATAAAGTTTGTTAAGGATTTTAAAGATGAGCTACATAGATATTTCAACTGGAAGTCCTCGATTAACCAGAGGTGATGTGCACCAAATTTGTTTTAGTGACTCATTTTTGTGTTTGTGGGACGTTTGTGATTTGCAGCAGCGATTTACATTATTTGTGCACAAACCATACGCAATCACAATGTTCTACCAATGGTGATGCCCTATGGTGATACTTCTCTACAGCTTTAAAGCATTTTTTACTGAAGTTATGATGATGCGTTATTCTGATTCTGTGTATGGAAGCAGATTCCACCACAATTAATCTGTTCCATAGCCTTAATCAAGACATCACCGTTGAGTTGCTTATATCAACAGTTCTTTCCCACAGTGTCATGATCGTCAGAGTCAGGACTAGAACGTACACACAGACTGTCATGGTTGAACGCCATTAAAATGTGTCCATCTGTAGTATCTCTATTCAACAATCATCATTTTCTACATAATATTTCTACATTACATTTATCATACATTTGAGTCTCACATTTTAATAATTCTCGTAGACACAATATTTATATATTTTCAAGAAGATTCATGTCATGCACATACTTAAATACTACTATTCTACAGTATACTAAAGTCACTAAGCACACAGTGAGATACGTTTTATACTACATTTGAGTATCACTATTAGAATGGTCCATAACTATTTACAAAAGATGATGTTAACAGTTAGATGATAATAACAGCTCACTTCTTGGCATGCACAGTCATATGGTGCTTTTCCAAGCTGCCTCCTTGTGTAAATGATTTGTGACAAATATGGCAGTAAAATGGCTTTTCACCAGTGTGTGTGCGCTTGTGCATCTTCAGATGAGAACTTTGAGCAAAACATTTCCCACACTGATCACACTTGTATGGTTTTCTCTCCGTGTGAGTGCGCATATGAGTAACAACATCAGACCTGTGAGAGAAACTTTTTATCACAAACTCCACAACCGTAAGGTTTCTTGCCAGTGTGAGTTCTCATATGGGTTTTCAGATTTCCACTTTGTCCTGAATGATTTCACACACACTGTACACTGATGTTCTTTCTCTCCAGTGTGGATTCTCATGTGTGCTTTTCAAGTTGCTACTGTCACTAAAACACTTGCCACATTGACTGCACTCATAAGGTTTTTCCCCAGTGTGGTTTTCAGATGTCCACTTTGACTGAATGATTTCTCACACACTGTACACTGATATTCTTTCTCGCCAGTGTGGATTCTCATGTGCCTGGTCAAGTTGCATTTGACACTAAAACACTTGCCACATTCAGAACACCCATAAGGTTTCTCACCAGTGAGTTCTCATGTGGATTTTCAGAGATCCACTTTGACTGAATGATTTTTCGCACAATGCACACTGATGTTTCTTCTCCCCTGTGTGGATTCTCATGTGGCTGGTCAAGGCGCCACTGTCACTAAAACTTGCCACACTCAGTACTACACTCATATGGGCTTTAAACCACGCGAGCTGACCAAGTTCTTGTCAATATAGCTTCTCTCCTGTTCCTGAATGATTTTTCACAATCATGTTGTACTTTGTCTAAAAAAGTGTTACAGTTATCGAGGTTCTGTTCTATTTTTTTTCTTATATTGAAATTTCAAAGTAATGTTTTATCCTTGAGACTTTGACTGAATGATTTCTCACACATCTATATACTGAAAGTCACTTCTTTTCAATGTGGTTTCTCCTGTTTGGTTCAAGCTACTGGAACACTGAAACACATAATATTACATTGTATAATTGTGTTTTAATTGCAACATTGACGCTTCTGTTGCACATCACTGTGGTTTGTCATAGTAATCCGTTTTGTTTCTAATGAGATCCTATTGAAAGTTCTGTCAACTTTAGTAGTATTTAATATATCTAAAGGAAAAACAATTCCAATGTAGAGTCATATCCTTTGAAATGGTCATGAAGTATCCACCTTTAATGAACCACTGTTCCTCAAATAAATTTTTGTTTTTTTATTCCATTCTATAAGCAGGAAACTCAAATATATCATATAGTTTCGTATATAATCGTGTTCTATTTTGCTACGTTGCTAAGCAATACGTAACTGAAACGCAATTTGAGAAAAAACCTTCCCGGGGTTAAAAATTTTATTAAGAAAAAGCAAAAATTTTTTCACTAAAAGACTTTTAAAACCAACTATTTTTTAACATAAAAAAAACAAAACTTTGAAATTAAAAATTGTTAAATTTTTTTTTTATTAAAAAAGGAAAATTCACTTTTGAATTTTAGGAAATAACTTGTTTTTTAAAGAATAAAACAAATAGTTTTTTAAAGATTTTTTTTAAAATAATTTTTAAAATTTCAAAAAATTTTTTTTAAGGCGACAAAAAACAATTTAATTTCAAAAATATTTTTTTTTTCAAAAAATTTAACCGGGAAAAACAAAAACTTTTGTAGGTCTCCAGTTTGGGTTCATTGCAGAATATCCAGGATGTAAAATGGTCCTATGAAATGGTTAATATGCATTTAAGTAAATAGAAAATTGAACCAAGTGAATATCCTTAAAAACAGTTCCTGCTACATAATAAAATTTGTTAAGGGTTTTTAAAGATGATTACATAGATATTTCAACTGGAAGACCTCGACTAACCAGAGGTGATGTGCACCAAATTTGTTTTAGTGACTCATTTTTGAGTTTGTGGGACGTTTGTGATTTGCGGCAGCAATTTATGTTAGTTTTGCACAAACCATATGCAATCACAGTGTTCTATCAATGGTGATGCCCTATGGTTATACTTCTCTACAGCTTTAAAGCATGTTTTTACTAAAGTTATGATGATGCGTTATTCTGATTCTGTGTATGGAAGCAGATTCCACCACTATTAATCTGTTACATAGCCTTAATCAAGACATCACCGTTGAGTTGCTTTTATCAACATTTCTTTCCCGCAGTGTCGTGATTGTCAGAGTCAGGACTAGAACGTACACACAGACGGTCACGGTTGAGCACCATTAAAATAATGTCTATCCAAGACGTAAAAGCAAACATACAATCATCAGTTCTGCCGTGATGAGGCTATTTCTACATCATGAGGATGAACCATACATTTGAGTGTCACCACTTTGATACAGGCTCTGGTCGGAGGAGGCACCGATATGTATAATTTTCAAGAAGAGTCAAAAATGCACAAAGCAAACAGGACTCTAAATAGTGTTTGTAGCAGGGGTATTAGGGCCACAATTGACACACATTTGCATGAAAAAATATGAAATAAACATTTGGTGCGTGCAAAGTAGAGCAATCACATTTTTGTCAATGTTGACATTGCTAGCTTGGTACATTCAACGCCGGTTCAGAACTATTGGACAATACACACATTATATGTCAAATTTGTTAAATAGGTAAAATATCTTCACACCATTTTATATATATAAAAAATCTCTACAATCAGACGTAGACAAATTACACGGCCCACAAAATGACAACGGGCAGGTAAAAATCTAAATAACCTACTGATGTAATATCAGAATTTGTCTACCATTGCTAAAATACTCTCTAGTTATTTAATAAAAAAGTATTACTCAGTCATAACAGTTCACTTCTTGGCATGCACAGTCATATGGTGCCTTTCCAAGCTGCCTCCTTCTGTAAATGATTTGTGACAAATATGGCAGTAAAATGGCTTCTCACCAGTGTGTGTGCGCTTGTGCAAATTAAGATTAGAACTGTCAGCAAAACATTTGCCACACTGATCACACTTGTATGGTTTTTCTCCCGTGTGAGTGCGCATATGCTTAACAACATTAGACCTGTCAGAGAAACGTTTATCACAAACTCCACAACCTTAAGGTTTCCTTACAGAGTGAGTTCTCATGTGGGTTTTCAGACTTCCACTTCGGCTGAAAGATTTCATACAAACTGTACACTGATGTTCTTTCTCTCCAGTGTGAATTCTCATGTGGCTGGTCAAGGTGCTACTGTCACTAAAACACTTGCCACATTGACTGCACTCATAAGGTTTTTCCCCTGTATGGATTCTCTTATGGCTTTTCAGATTTCCACTTTGACTGAATGATTTCTCACACACTGTACACTGATGTTCTGTCTCTCCAGTGTGGATTCTCATGTGCTTGGTCAAGGAGCCACTGTCACTAAAGCACTTGCCGCATTGACTGCACTCATAAGGCCTCTCCCCAGAGTGAGTTCTCATATGGGCTTTAAGATTTTCACGTTGACTGAATGATTTCTCACACACTGTACACTGATGTTCTTTCTCACCAGTGTGGATTCTCATATGCCTGGTCATGTTGCTACTTTGAGTAAAATACTTGCCACATTGACTACACTCATATTTTTTCTCTCCAGTATGAATTCTCATGTGGGTATTGAGATTTCCACCTTGACTGAATGATTTCTCACACACTGTGCACTGATGGTTTTTCTTTTCAGTGTGGTTTCTCCTGTGCCTGGTCAAGGAGCTACTGTCACTAAACCACTTGCCACATTCAGTACATTTGTATGGTTTGTCTTGTGATTTCAGAGCGTCACTTTCGCTGACCAATTTCTCCTTCAACATTGACTTCTGTTGCTCATCACTGTGGTTTGCCATTGTAATCCTTTTTGGTTTATGTTGTGACACTATTAAAAGGGCTCTGATCAATGTAATACCATTTGATTCACCAAAGAAATTCAAACGTAATGTTTTATCCTTCTTCCTCTATATTCCACCTCTATATTTCCAAAGTGACAAAGTCACTGTTTCTCACATGAATTCTGTTTTTCCATTTCATTCCATCAATAGAACACTGATTGTCTGATACACATAACATAACCTGGTATATATAATAGATGTGTTCTAATTTTGCGACATAGACTTCCGTTGCTCATCACTGTGGTTTGTCATTGTAATCCCTTTTGTGTCTATTGATATCATATTGAAAAGTCTCTGTTCAATTTTATGGTATTTAATACATCAGAAATAAAACAATTCCAATGTAAAGTCTTATCCTAGAAATGGTCATGAAGTATCCACCTTTAAAGAAACACTGTTTTTCAAATAAATCCTGATTTTCCATTTCATTTGATATACTTATATAAATAATATACCTTGGTAAATAATTGTGTTTTTATTTTGCTACATCGCTAAACAATAAGACAATAAGTAAAAAACATTATTATGATTTATTACTTAATGTTAAATTTACCATTTTACAGTAATATTAGTTTAACAACATTCACTTGACTGTAAGACTAACAAGCCAGATTTAACATTTACAATTTTTAGACACAATGCAAACTCCCTCAATGTGACACCCCTTTTTATGGACAAAGACAACGGGAACCCATGATGATTATCACCCCCTTAATGCATGGTTCTTTTGTTTGTGTCAGGGTATTATTAGAGTTAATCACCAGCACTTGAATAGATTGTTTATAGGTTAGAGGGACGTTCTGAAAAATAATGCCCCCCTTGGTTAAATAATACCCTGGAGCCGATGTGTCTGGAGTTTGTGGGTATACAATATTGATTTTAATTGTGCATGCAAATAGTAATAAGAATGTGATTCATAATTGTCAAAGATCAATATT
>JAGTTF010005996.1:17524-45024 GCA_019095985.1 Streblospio benedicti
CTTCATACAGAGACCAATGCGAATCTACATAGAGAGACGAGCTCTTTATAGAGACAACTTGAAGCCAGTTCAGGGGTGGTCTTAATAGAGAGGTTCTTTTGTAAACAATATGATCTGTAACATATCATGTCGGCAGTATTCATATCACTACTACTTTATTATCTACACAGATGTGAACACTTTCACACAAGTTTCTATGAATTTCCACTGCCACGAAGGTGTAAGAAACCGTATGTTGATCTATGTTGTGTCACTAAACTGCGTGTCAGTGTGGGTCAAATGCATGAATAGCGTGTCTTCTCAGCCAGAAAGACTATTTTCTCTGGTTCTTTTGTATGTAGGACTTACAAGGTACGCAAACGAAAGCTAGCAAATGCTGTTTTGCGATAATGAGACGTATACTAATATTGAAGAAATATGTCATAGTTTGGAGGTCACTATGTATGAATGTATGCCCGAATGTAGTGAATATTTGCCCGAGCTTGCGAGGGCAATATTCACTACATGAGGGCATACATTCATACATAGTGACCGACAATCCATTACATATATTCATTATAACACGATAAACACTCATTAACACAGGATATTTGATGAAAAGGCTCACGAAAATAGCCTGCACAGCAAGTCTCTGCCATGCGACATTGAACGTCTTACGTATCTGTGTGTAGCACAACAAACGCCATACGTTTAGAAATAATGTCATACGTACTATTTCATGTCAGTCTTACTTAGAAATACGTACGTATTACGGACATGGAAGTTTTATTGAGAAAAAAATGAAAACATTCTGTTATTTCATGTTGTAAACAGTAAGCAATTTTTTTTGGTCTCAATCATCTACGCTTTATTTGCAAGTAAATTTTGCAGAAAATCCAACGTACACACAATTCTTTAACATTGGCATACATTTAGTGAGTGTACAGATGGCCAATATAGTTATAGAGCACTGCACACCCAGTTCGTGTGCACACCCAGTTCGTGTGTTATTTAAATAAAATTGTTAGGCTCCAAACAATTAGCACACAATATTACTACTTTAAACATTATTGCTTTCCCGGTGCCAAAGTGAAAAAATTAAATTTCTAGTAAGATCTAATGTAAATAAACATGTTCAAATCCCCGATTATCGCCACGCACGAACTGGGTGTGCATGCAACGAATTGCACCATAGATCATATAATTTTAATGAATCATAACAACTGTGTTTATCATGCGACAATATAAGTAAGTAGCTTTATTTTGACACATCAAACACTATTGAGGGTTCATTAATAGCTGTGCTACGATTGTTTAAACAATAAAATGCACGAACTGGGTGTGCAGTGATCTATATTGATTTACTTATTTGAATAGATGCCGAAAGTGTGACCCACTTTTAGAGGGCACTATTGCCCAGGCTCTATGGAGAAATATGTGACTGGCTGATTTGGCTCTAAGCCAATCACAATGCAGGATTTAGGGGCGTGTCACAGATAGAGTGTTATAATATAGGATTCTTTCCCAAAGTCTATAGGATTATATCATATGGCCTCTGCCGGAACTCGAACCATTGACCACTGTGGGTGAGTGAAAGTATTGACATCGAGGATTCTTTCTCCAAATCTATAGGGCTATATCACTATATCAGCCTCAACTGGTACCCTTGACGGCTACCACTGTCAGTGTGAATAGTCACATAGAGGACTCGTCTAGGTCTATATCACAAACACCGGTCCAAAGTGCCTGCCTGCCATCTACAGCAACATCATCGTGACCGCCGCCGATTTATCAACCACACAATATTCAATAAATCTTAATTTTGCATAAAGAATGGGGTAAGTCAAAATCCAACAGGAGAGCAAACAATAGTATATATCCTTGGACTCTATGACTAAAAATATTGTTCATGCCAATCCGGTTGGATAAATGTACATGTAAATATAAATGTGGTGGTTTATAGTCATGATTTTAGTGCTCTCACGACTTTACATTTTACACCAGGTCATTGGCATCCTTGTCACACTATATCTTTCTCAACTCTCCATGGAGTATACTGCACATCACTACCGTAGCACAGACGTGCTAATCACTCACATATGCATTCACTCGCCTGACCTGTACCTATTTAAAGTGTAGGTGCCACGGAGCAGTGCGCAACCTGTTAGAGGAGAGTTTGCTCAACACCCACCATCAGACCCGTACAGGAATCGAACCCACGACCTTCTGGTCACGAGTCCAACTCCCTATCCACTCGGCCACGGAAGCACATGCCGGTGGCCGATGAACAAACCCATCCTGGTACGGCTGAATACATTTCTGTGGAAACTTCAATGTTAGGAACAGGTCAAGCAACTGCCTTATTCACAATAATACCTACCATATGCTGTATGCTCCCACTGAATTTGAAAAAGGCCATGTAGTGTCCACATTTGATATGTATTACACGTTTAAAAATGCAGTCTTGTCAATTAAAACACCGGGTCACGTGATGTGGCATAACAAAATTATATTCGCCAGATGTACCGTGGATATCTAACGGCAGACGTCATTTAACGAGGCAGAGACTTCTGACGAAAATCATTCCATTTACATTTTGAGCATTCACGTGTTTTATGTGCCGGCCTCTTATTGCGTGGCATTTAAATTGTTCGACATACTTTAATACGCTGTTTGAATGAAAGAAACTTTCAGAATGCAAAGAACACATCATATTGCTTCTCTAATTGTTCCCGCCACTGAGCATAACCTTTAAGGACAACGTGAACACGAAATATGGTTGAATACCAAGCTCTACCTTAGGCACTCGCCACTGTATCACAAACTCTCTTGAAATCACCAAACAAAGCCAACCAAAAAGGAGGATCCCTTCAATACTTCGCTACTATTATATGTACTTCTCTTTACCTGTTGAACTTGCAAAGACTATAATGTTTGCATAACAATGAACTCTAGTCAGAGCTGTACTTTATGATAATTGATGTGACCATACTTCATACACTATTGTTAAGATCTCACCGGCTGTAGGCTGTGTAATAATTGATCTCACATCACACATTAAACCAAAGATCTCACCTGCTGAGGGCGTCTGTAGATTGTCCACGCTCGCCTGGAGTTGGTCAATGGTCGTCTGGAAAAACACAAGATGTTATACTGATATGACTCATATGTTTACTTTAATCAAATGGTGACATTATATATCATTGACAGACCACCGTCGATTAATGGAAATGCAATTAAGTGCTTAATCAACAGTCCCCAATACAGCCAGGCAGTTCACACACAAGAGTTACAACATACATTTGCAACGGTTTATCTCAAACTCGAAAAGTTCTATGAAGTTTTGAGAAAGATACATGTGTAGCAGTTGTATTTTTAACACTGCGGAATGGTACTGGCAATGTACTTGTAATGGTTCGCTGGACTTGGACAAGAGCAGACTTCCACGTTACTGAGATGTGGAAGTGTTGGTTTTGGATGTAGATCTCAGTAAAAGTGCATTACCGGGATATATACAAAATGGCTTAATTCCATACACCATACATAAGTTAATTTGTACTGGAAAGTGTAGACCTTATCAGAAATACATTTATCAGCCAAAAAGATGTATTTAGGTAAACAAGAACACTCAGTCTAATCAAAGAATGTAAACTCCTAGCATCATGGGTTCCTTCATTCATGATTTTATACAAGAATTTCAAAGCTACCTTTAGGAACCAAAATACCTATCATGTTGGTGAAAATCTTGTCGGTATCGCAACCACTTAATCAGACCGAATGGTGACGTGCGCATCTAAGGATTGCCATTTGGCCCAATCACCATTCAGTCCAATGAAGTGGTTGTGATACTGACAAGAGTCTCACCACCATGAAGGTGTTTTGGTTCCTAAAGGTAGCTTTGAAATTCTTGTATATACAATGTAAGGTGTGGTACAAATACATGCATTATATTAGCCATTCATTTTTAGATTTAAATATTTTGACAACATTATATCCCTAGATGTACTACTTGTTAAAACATTATAGAATTTACATATTCTCATGTGTTTGTTATACAATATATCTGATTTTAGGTCATTTTTTACTCGCCTGTGTCTCTTATGTCCGGATATGGATTTTGATGCATATTGCAATGAATATTTGCTTAATCAACTCATTATTTCATCGGACACTTATCCACAGAGAGGCAAAGATAAATCGCTACGATTTGTCTGCAACTCTAAAAGTCCCACTCCATCACACACCATATATGCTGACAGTTCAAAAAAAGACCCTTCCGTGTCGTTGAGAATTAATAAAATGCATGTCACTAACCTGAATATATGACAAAGTGGCCGTTTAAGTACAGGCTCAGTAACCTAACTAACTGTAAAATAAGTGGACTTCAACACCTAAAATATTAGCTAGGTCTTAAACCATACCTAATTAAACACCTGTTGCATGCAAAACTCAGCACACATGTAACGACTGTTATGCCTGTGTCTGTAGAATTGGACGCTCTTCCAGTCCACATAGAACTGCGACATGACCTTACAGAGTACTATTTGACATGTTCATACAATTAGAGAGATATTTTGTAAACTAGGAAACTGGTAGGAATCTAGTTACCTGGATGTTTTCATCATGTTCATTTCTAAAGCAATTTGAGAGATTTTTTTTTCTAAAAGAAGGAACTGGTAGGAATCTAGTTTTGCTGGCTGTTTTCATCACTCATCCTTTGAGTTGCTTTCTCTAGGTTTTGCTGGCTGCTTTCTAGAGAAGAGACTTTGGAAGAAGTAGTTTTGCTGGCTGCTTTCTAGAGAAGAGACTTTGGAAGAAGTACTTTGCTGGCTGCTTTCTAGAGAAGAGACTTTGGAAGAAGTAGTTTGCTGGCTGCTTTCTAGAGAAGAGACTTTGGAAGAAGTAGTTTGTTGGCTGCTTTCTAGAGAAGAGACTTTGGAAGAAGTACTTTGCTGGCTGCTTTCTAGAGAAGAGACTTTGGAAGAAGTACTTTGCTGGCTGCTTTCTAGAGAAGAGACTTTGGAAGAAGTAGTTTGTTGGCTGCTTTCTAGGGAAGTGACTTTGGAAGAAGTAGTTTGCAGGCTACCTTCTAGGGAGGATAATCTTGAAGACATAGTTTGCTGGCTGCTTTCCAAAGCACTACTATTTGTTGAAAGACTTTGCAGTCTGGACTCTAATAAAGTGACTCTTGTTGAGAAGCGTTGATTGTCATTTTCCATGGAACTGATTTTATCATTTAGCT
Source organism: Streblospio benedicti (assembly GCA_019095985.1). Lineage (NCBI taxonomy): Eukaryota > Metazoa > Annelida > Polychaeta > Spionida > Spionidae > Streblospio > Streblospio benedicti. The sequence goes on from JAGTTF010005996.1 coordinate 22,746, forward strand.
GCTTGTTGTTGGTTTCCAAAACATTTATTTTGTCAGTAATGATTTTGTTATCATTTAAGATGTTTTCATTGTCTCTCAGCAGCCTCTGATTTTCCTGAGCCAGGCTGTCCACCTTTGTCATCAGAATCTGGATTTGGACATCAATATCAGTTGGACTTCCACAGTCATCACTGGTGCATTGGGCATTGAAACCGGACACCAGCAGCAAGAGCAGAAACACGGGCTGAAAAAGTCAATACACAAATACTTATGAGAGTATCATACATTTCGTTGCTAAAAATTGCAAAGTTTGAATATAGGTCGACATAGATACTAAATACTTCTTATTTTGCGACCATCCCACTAACTTTTGATATCCAAAATAACCGTCAATCTTTTCAAGCTAGCTTTTTTAAAGGGCCAAACTTCATCATTTGTGTTAAAGAAGCTATATTGAAAAGATGGAGAAAATCTAGGCTCGCAACATTTTGAAGCAACATTTTGAAGCATTTGCTAATGATGAATAGTAATAAAGAAATCCAATAAATATATTCAATGCAAGGTTGACATACAGTTTAAAAGTTACATAAAACATGCCGAATATATCCATAGTGTAGCATTTTTCCTCTCGACAAATATCAATGGTATTCAAAGTATTCTGTCAAGCAAATATCATGAGTGTGAAAAAAATGACAGTACGAATAAATGAAACTAAAGACCTTATTTGTCTACAGCCTTGGAACACAATGTTACTGACCAAAGATGCCATTACATGCCTATCTAATTGCCCTATTGTTTGATTGGCCAAAAACCAACGTATCACCTACCTATTTTCGTTTTGCATTGATATGATGAAAAGGTGTACATTTATGACGTTTCACTTTTGAAAGATGTCTACTCGAGCCACAGAGTTAAAAGTAGCCTAAAAGGTGCCTTACACACAATCGAATACGTATATTGCATGCATGATTTATGAATTTGTACCAACTACAACAGTTGCAGTAGATATGTGTTCATAATCATCTGGCATCTTTAAAAAAATGCATCATTCACTAGGAAATTTTAAACACGTTCAAAATTTTGTGAAAATACACGTTTTGTTTGAACTATGTAACCAGTACATTAATTGTTGCATTGCCCGACTAGTTGTGTGTACATTCTTGCTGGAGTGCATTATGATTGTTGTATGCTCTATATTGAGAAATGTTCATCATAACTGTCTATTTCCCTGCAATCAAATCAATCGAACTATGATTTTGGGCGTTAAAATCCTACAACACCACCAAAGTGATCAGCACACAGTTGTATAGAAATATATTGATCCATGATTACTTTTACGTGAACAAGAAAATATTTCTTACCTTAAACATTTTCTTTAAAAACCGGGCAGTGAACACTACAGACAACAGCGCACAAATGGATGTTTCCAAAGTCTACAGACATATTTAACAGCCCCGCCGCAGTTATTTATAGGACTTTATTGCTTTCCCTCTGTTAGGTTGATATTGAAACGTGACAACATTGCCCTGAATAGCGTCTGTATGTTTAATGTATCACTGTCACGATTGGACAGGATACTTGCATCACGTAGTCTGTATCTTTTTCATTAAGAATTGAAGAGATGTTTGTAGATATCGATTATGTACGTTGAAATCAGTGGCATTTGACTTATGGCCCCAATGTTGTGTTAATTACTTCTAATGAAGAGTGACTTCCATCATAGTTAAATATTTACAATGTGCATCAATGCTATGGTAATGTACAGGTTTCAATGTGCATTTTATGAACCCTGGGCATTAAGGTGCATTATCAAAGACGTTTTATTTGATTTTGACAACTTTATGCTGATATTGCTAATGTTTAAGGCAGTGAATTTTACTGAATTATTTTCTTTTGGACGTAAATGGCTCACACCTTTTTCACACCTATCACATATTGTTATCACCTTTCGTCCGTCTGTCCATCGTTCGTCCATCATTCATTCATAATTGGTGTTTGAGCTATAACATCTTTATCAATGATTTATTCATTGTTGTTTGCCAACTAAGATATTTCTTTTAGAGGGTTGTAAAGAGCCAGAAGTGGTTGTATATTACAGGTGGTCTCTTTATGAAAACTTCTACCATTTAGCACAGATAATATAGAGGTAGTCCCTTTATGAAAGTTGGGGACCACAAGAAATTGTCTCTCTTTATAGAAGTGGATGTAATTGAATGTGATCTTGTAGTTGGTACAACATGCAATGTGTTAATGTATTCAAGAAAAAAAACAATAATATCCATTTTAACAAGCAATGTCCTTTTTGGCTATATCTGTGCCACAGAAATCACGAAACTGGCCTAGTTATAACACTGCGGCAGAGACCTTTAATACATGTGCCTTAACACTGGGAAACGTGTCATCCACGTCATGTGTCCTGATGGGGTTAGACTGGTCATGTTACTGCTGGTAATCAGAACAACACAAACAACGCAATAAATCTCACTAAATGTACCATCAAGTGCACGTATGCAGAGCATGAATTAAATTTATTGACTATTTATGACTTCATAAATATACAGGTAAATTCAACCATTTCTAACACTTATCAACAATGTGGGGTTTGTATGAACAGATGCGAGATCTTTGCGTTATAATTGTCTTTTTCATTTCATCAATACATAAATGTGAGAATATCTACAATGCCAATGGTCAAAATAACCACATTAATACAAGACTACATTAATCTGTGCAGCTGCAAGGATTTTATTGCATCATACATTCTATACTGGTATTTGCATACAGAAAACATGAAACAAGTTTTCAGCGTCCACTAATCTATCACAATGACTTATGGGTAAAAACCTTCATGATTATGCATAGTAAATTTCTCATTCTTGTCTGCCATAATTTGTATCTATTACAGCTGGAAGCTGTCACAATCCTCACTTGGTCTTGCGCTATGCACTTTATGATAGGTGTAACAAAACTTGTCAGGGCCTCAAGTGCACGGGTTCATTGTAGCATGACCGCAGAGTATAATTCCCCCATAATATGTTGCACTGGACTAGGTGTACGATCCCCAGCTATATACACCTTGATAGATTTGTCCTCTCTTTATTATGGCCACCGTAGGGTTAGAGAAGCAGTCCTCTCTTGCACTAGGTAAGCCGAATAGTGGCAGTTAGCAAGACAAAAACAATATTCCAACCAAGCAGCAAAGTCTACTTGGAGCTGTTTGCTGCTATACAGCAGGAGGAGCCATTACTGATTAGACAATGGCTAATTGTGGCTGATAAAATACATTGTAATTGTGAACACTTTTGAACATGTGAAAAACAATAAAACCCATTTTAGCAAGCAATTTTCTTTATGGCTTTATTTGGGACAAAGGAGTCCCGAAACAGACACAGTAATATATGTAAGACATGAGAAAATGTGTGAATGTGCTATTCTGAACGTATAAAAACAATGAAATCCATTTTGACATGAAGTTTACTTTATTGCTTTATTTGTGACAAAGAAGTCATGTAACAGGCACAGTTAAAACACGAGAAGACTTTTTATGCCCCATCACTTTAAATTTGAAACGTGCCATCATGGGGGGGGGGGGGACTACTGCTGGTAATGAAAGCACTTGCACCATAACCCACATGAAATGTTTGTTATTATGCATCACCGTCACGTGCACAAAGCAGATCGTGATGTAATTCTAACCCTGTATACTCCCATAACATAAAGGTGAACCCACCTCTTTCTAACACTTACCGTCATTGCTGCAAGTACTGATGAACTAAATGGACATCTTTTTGCCATCATAATCGTTTCACCAATAGAACAATGTGGGTATGTGAGCAATGTAAATAGTAAATAAGGTCACGAACAAAAACTGCCTTAAAACTTGCTACGTGCAGGGATTTCATACATTCGATATTGGTAATTGTATACACGCCACATGAAATGTTTTCAGTATCATGCCTGTCTGACAGAAATCGTATTGGCCTCGTGTGTTTCCGTAGATTCTATAGACTGTTTCAATATTGTATCATCATGCGCATATGCAATACATAACATGCCTATATAATACATTTGAAACATCCTGTAGTCAACAGTGTCGACGCCGTATTTTCACGGGATTTATTGTAAGCCACTTGTGCGGGAGGCCCAGGATGGGGTCTCATTAAAAGAACATGTCGCGTGGACGTTTTTTAAAATCTACATAGTTTAAGGTAGAAAAGAAACCCCACACCAAGCCCCAATTGCACGTGTAGCATGAACGGTTCTTTTCAAGCTTCGTGCCAAACAGGTGTGTGTTATCCACCAGTCTATCACAACGACCTTCACATAAAGCCACGTGAATATCTAATGAATATACCATCTTCCTGTGGTGAGGGTGATGTGTTGGTGGCCTCGTGCTCATGCTGGGGAAGGGCTGCAGATGGCGATTCCTCATAGGTGTTGGGCGTCTCCCTACAGCGAGTATCCGGCAGGTCTGAGCCTGACCCCGGTGAACCTGGTCTTGTGGGGTTAACCTTAGCAATTGGAATCTGGTCGGGTGCAACTGGATAGATCGATTGCGAGACTGCCGTATAGGACCTCAAAAACCGGCGGTTGCGTAGTGTCAAACGTCCAGACCCATCTACCTTGATCCTGTACTGGTCATGGTTTAACAGCTCCACAGCAGTCCCTGATCAGTCCCATTTGGTGGGGTGGTTTCCTTGCTGGTTCTTGATGAACACCTTTTCCCCAAGGGCAAGTGGGCGAAGGGGCCGTGTGTGAGCTTTTAATGATTCAGTCGTGCGGGTGATTCTAGATCGTAGCGCTTCTTCCTTGGCTTCCCAAGCTTGCCGCCAGGTTGGGTGAATATACGGGTTTGAATACTTCTCGAGCCTATTCACAAACGAGAGACTGTCCCGAATCGGCTGGCCAAATATTATTTGTGCTTGGGAGAGCTTGCAATCAGGGTCTGGAGTGTTTCGCAGTTGCAGCAAGGCTCTTACAAAATGGTCATGATTAAGGCTGCCAGTGGGGCCTGTGTTTGACAATAGGAGGCGTTTCACCGTTTTAACTGCCACTTCAGCCCTGCCATTAGACTGAGGGAAATACGCAGAGGATAGTCGATGGCGCACGCCCCACACCTTGAGAAAGGTCTCTGCACTGCCCGCACAAAATTCAGGGCCCCCATCTCTTGATAGATCTTCAGGAACGCCAAATGTGGCGAAGAGGCAGCGTAGGTTCTTAATCAATCCTGCAGCACCTGCAAGCGTAGTCCCAGCTGGGGAGCTAAAAACTTCAGTCCATCTGGACAGCCTGTCGCCCACAACCAGGTAGTGATGACCACCATAGAAAAAAAATCTGCAAACACAGCTTCATATGGCGTCGATGGAGGCGAAGATGGTGTAGGTGGTGTTGCAGCCTGCGATGGTGCGTTTCTGATACAGTCACCACACGAGTCTCTGGTGTTGCGTATGTCCTTGGACATCCCTGGCCAATAGACTATCGCTCGTGCTCGCTGTTCCATTGAAGATGTCCCCTGATGGGCTGCATGAAGGTGTTGCAATACTTGAGACCTCAGTGATGGTGGAATAATGACTATCCTGATATATTAGCACGCCTTCTTGTAAGTATATGAAATCACACACAGGCCACAGAGGTTCAAGACCGGGTTCTGAGCGAGTGAGCTGTATGTTACCCTCTGTGATTGCATTTACCAAACAGCTGAGGGGTGGATCTAATGCTGTCTCCTTTGCAATTCGTGACCATGACAATGTTGTTAGATCATTTGTGTCCATACGTATGGCAGCCATGAGAGCACACTCCGTTAGATCAGGATTTGTAGGTGAATCAGACCTGCCACCTTCTACACAAGTTGATAGGGATGGGTGTCAGCAGTAGTCTGGTTATGGTAATAGACAAATGCTATGAACAAAATGTTCATAATGTCATGAATATATTTAAAGAGTTATCACAGATATATTGTGAAAAATAAATTGTTTCAAACGTTATTGTTGATAATATTAATATAGATATGTATTTGTAATGGATATAGACAGAAAATGTTACGAAGATGTTTATTTTCATGAATAGCTATCACAAATACATTGTGAAAAATAAATATCTATATACATTACAGTTAGATGAGTTCAAGTATACATGACAATTTGACAAGTTAGTTGGACCTCCAAATGCTTTGGTCGTGGTATACAGGAGGACATGCAGTTGTCTCTGTAATCTCCAGTCTTCATCCTTGGTCAGTTATTGCACTAAGTTTGGAAAGTTTAATGATAAAATCGCAATATAGAGTAATGTGAATAATTGGTGAACTTATGCAGCTTTATGTGTGAGTGATGCTCTTATGCACGTGTAAAAATTAGCAACACTCATCGCAATAGAAAACAATACAGATCCACAAATGCTGGGTCCTCGTCAGCTCAAGATATAGAAACAACAATTCTCTTGTTGATTGACAGTTTTAAGCACAAGCAGACTGAACATTCTTCAGCACTGGAAGGTTTGTAGCTGTCGTTACCAAAAACATAAAATTCACAGCCTGCAACAGCAGCAGCAGCAGCAGCAGCAGCAGCAGCAGCAGCAGCAGCAGCAGCATTGAACACTACCACTGTTTGTCCACACATTGCGACAACTGTAAGCGTTGTTTTTGTCATCATTCTGCAACACTGCGCGGTCACTCTGAGCTAACTATGAGGTTAGTATGAGGTCACTGCGTGGTCACTCTAAAGTCGCTATGCGGTCACTGGGCAAGCGATCACTGGCTGCTGGGGATGGCGCGTGTGAAGATGGCGGGCGGCGGCCACGTTGATGACGAGATAGACGAGGAAGAAGACTCGGTCGAGCAGCGAGGCGAGCAGCATCCACTCCTCCGTGTGGGGGTCGGAGGTCACGGCCGCACCGCGCCTACAACACATGATGGCACCTTCATGTTAATTAGGTCATTTGGTTGAAACTTGACAGAGTGTGTGAGCGATTAGCACTGCGATATTGAATGTACTGCCATTGCAAGTATGTGAGAACTGATCAATTGATTGACACCGTGCCAATGACCTGGTGTAAAATGTAAAGTTGTGAGAAACACTTGGATCTTGACTGTAAACCATCACATTTACATCTACATTATAACATGTACAGTACAACCTATTCTTTATCACATTTTGATCGTTAACAATTCAATTCATTTATTGTCTTCATGAAGAAAAATGTCTTCATGATCTGAAGTAAATGTTTGCTAAAGAACATCCAGCAGGCACTTAATTAAGTCAGTGATGGTCATTGAGTAAACGTAAATATAAATGTGGTTATTTATGGGTGCAATTCACTGTTATCGTGCTCTAGCGACTTTACATATTTACACCAAGTAGTTGGCATCCTTGTCACACTATATCCTTCTCAACTCCCCTGTCAGGTGGGCGATTGAGGCATGGTGCAATTGATACAGGCAAAGTATAAAGATGTCTGTTAGGTGTAGGAAAGGTTGGTGCGGTGGTCTAGCACGCTTGTCCGACACACAATGACTGGTCTGGTGTTAGCAGGAGACTGTGAGTTCGATTCCACGGCCTTTCAAACTTTACAAGCCTGTCACTGAATTTCGTTTCAGTACCCCAACTACAGCACAATGTCAATGCATTCTCGACAGGAGGTCAATTAATTACAAAGGTCAATGAATCAACAATAATCAAAACAATCCAATGAAAACTACTTTTTTTAATCCATCAATCCCTGGCAACTATGGTTTGTCATTAGAATTCTCAGTACATTTGTTTCTGTCCGACCCACCTGCTGCTGCTGTCTCCAGGCAGGTGCCCTCTTGTTGTCGCGGCAACAGGCCGGTCCGTTGCACGGTGACCGGGTGATGGCCCGCCGCGGTGGTCGGGGAAGGTGTGGGTGATGGGACGACAACATGGTCACATAAAGAATAAAGGTTAATTTATTTATAAATTGAGGTTATTTTTTATGTAAAGGTCAACTAGCAGTCAAATCACCTGCCAGTTAGCCTGGCTGTATCTCTTTGATGCATCAAAATAGAAGTGATTAAGTCCATGTCTTTCTTTTTAGGCACCACGTTTCAGGGTCAGTTTGGTGACTACATAATGGTCTGGTCGTGAACTCAATTCATGGATCATCAGTTTCACTTCAATCTCAGATCAAGCAATATGATTTTGCTGTTGTTCAATAAAAAATATTTTAATTTAATTTAACCACCCCAATGCAGTGATATCATTATTTTATTTTAAAATTATGCTTTCAGGACAAGAAGGACTTGCCAATGTCAAAATAGTTGTTTTCTACAAGGACCCAACAATGCCAACTTGTTTTCTACAAGGACCCACTTGCCATGCATGCTGCGTGTATCTTGTGTTTTCTCTCACTGTATATAGCTTTTTTTTTCCTACACCCTTTTCATCCGCTTGGATGTAGTATAATTTATCCTTTCAGGTTCAAGCTTACAGAATGCTTTGTTATTAACATTACGTGAAATTGAATACAAATAGATTTCAACAATCATTTTTGAAGAAATAAATAAATAAATCTTATCAATAACTGTTTTCTCTAACACTTTGTCCTTTTCATGCATCTTTCACATAAAAAATAATGTTATAATAAAATGAAGATAATTTGTTATAGGGTGATGCCAACACACAACATGTCCAAGAGTCCTGTGAAAAATAACGACCCTGCCCATTACGTGATGCACTGACCATTGTCCGTTGTGTCGACCATGAGGTCACCGTCGTCGGGTAGCGGGGTGTCTGCCTCGGCCCAGCCGTCGCGCTCCCTCATCGCCTCCTTGTAGCGGATGCTGTAGTTCTCCCTCCGCACCCAGGACACGAGGCACAGCGAGGCCAGCGTCTCCACCACCCTCTGTAAACACACAGTCTATTTAAAAAGTCTTCATCACCTTCTTTTAACCAACCGTCTCTTTATGAAAATCAACAGTCCACAGTCTCTTCTGTGAACCACAGTCTCTTTAAAATTCTCCACCACCTTCTGTTTGAACCAACTTCTGTCTCTTTTAAAAGTCTCCACCATCATCCAGCTGTCTCTTTAAAATTCTCCACCATCTTCTGTGAACCAACAGTCTCTTGAAAAGTCTCCACCATCTTCTTTGAACCAACAGTCTCTTTAAAATTCTCCATAAAATTCTGTGAACCAAAATCTCTCTGTGAATGTCTCCAACAGTCCAGCAGTCTTTTAAAATTCTCCATCAATTTCTGTGAACCAAAATTCTCTTTAAAATGTCTCCACCACCTTCCTGGAACCAGCAGTCTCTTTAAAATTCTCCATCAATTTCTGTGAACCAAAATTCTCTTAAAATGTCTCCACCACCTTCCTTGAACCAGCAGTCTCTTTAAAAATGTCTCTACTACCTTCTGTAAACACACAGTGGGTAAAAAGTCTCCACAGTCAGTCTGATTATTTTCTCCAGGGGCAAACCAACAGCTAATAGTCTGTCTCTTTAAAAACATCAGTTTTCAACACCATCTGAACTAATCAACCATCCCTGGCACAGATCGGTAATGATCGTAACTTAAGCTCAAACTTATATACTATTTTAGCAAACCTACATACATATAGGCATCTGGCTGTTATGATTATGTCATACTCATCTAATAGGCTACGTTTCATTGCTATGTATTGTAAAAATTATAAACTTATATTGTTTTGCAGAAAAAAAACGACGGCGAACATTAAATATGCATGGTCATGATGGGGCTCACGATGGGAAGTTCACAGTCTAGTGACATCAGAAGTAGCTTGAAATAAAAGCTATATAATTAACCTAAAAATGGCAAAAGTGTAACCCTTGCACTTTAAAAACTATATATGGGGCTAAAATACAAGCATATCTGTTTTTTAGAAAAGATATTATTATGTATTTGTATTTATGATATTAGGGGTTCACATTATCCCGTTCATTTTACTGACTTCAGCCCATCATAATATTTATATTTTATTGACAGTTTCCGAATGTTTGCTCTAATATTATCCTGTTTTGTCAATTTTCTCAAATGGAAATTATTTTTTCCTATACAAATTATTATGTTAATTATCACATGAAAACGCATAAGCCTTAGCTGACTATTATTTTTGTACTATTATAGTAATCATAAAGTCTTCAAAATGTTTACAAAATATATAGATTTGGACAGAATGTACTAAAAAAGATGTAGCAACTGATAAAATTATAAATCTTTACAGAAGCCCCATTTGGAGCCCCAATAATACATTATTCATGAGTGGTTCTTTTCAAGTTTCGTGCCAGAGAAGTGTGTAATGCCATACTGACTTAAATAATTATGTAGCTTAAGGATATTTTGTGCTGGGCATGTGATCAGTTTAAGTCCTCCTTCCTCCACAAATATCATGGCTTTTGGGATGACAGGCTATTTTCAAACACTTATGAATCCGATAAGAAGTCCGCAATCCCCGACATAAGAATGATTAAAGGCACAAAGAGAACGATGGATGGACAACAGACAATCATCTACTGAATGAGAGAGACGTATAATCTTCCCATGAACCTTCTATGGGCAATACATATCTCACAATGTAAAAAAAAGACTAAGACTAAGAAAGTGTTTATTTATGTCTCACACCACTTTACATCTTAAATATTAATAAAAATTATTGCACATAATGTGGAAGGTCATAAAGTGACCCATTTAGAGACTTTTACGTTTTTCATATTAAAACATATACATATATACTCATTAGACATTTATACATCAAACATCCTATTATAAACAAAAATATATTTTTTAAACAATAATAACAATGTGACTAGCTAAAACATCACGTATTAAGTGTAAAGCATTTGTCGCCATTGACAGAATTTCATGACAGGCTTTTGCACATTTTTAACTGCATGTGTGTGTGCGTGCCTCTCACGTACCCGCTGCCGTTTACTCATCCTTCTGTCTGTCGATCTCCTCCCGTACAGATTGAGAATGAGCGTGGACGAGAAAACGGAAAACGCGATGATGACGAGCGACACGCAGAAGTACTGTCCTGAAAACACAACGTACCCGACATGCAGAAGGACTGTGCTGAAAACATAATGCACTCAAAGTAGCAATCAGTTGGAAGTTTACGTTATTTTGAAATCTAGGCTCTTTAATTGAAACAGCTCTGATCTTGTATGTGTCATATAACAATTGATTGATCAGTAAAAATATAGGAAAAAACTTAAAACATTTTTAACGGTAACGATTGAAAGCATTAGATATTTGCTAAAAGGATTATCATATTTTGGAGCATGATTATAATCTCTACATCGCAATAAAACGTCATGAATTTGCAGAGGGCCATGAATACTATAAAAACATCCCACTAATGAAAAAGAAACCTTTCTGAAATATGCATCTTTCCCTCTCTAACCGTACACACATGTACTCGGGCCTATCAATAATTCCCTCAGATGTCCCAGCCACGTCATAGCAGAGACTCGGGCGGGTTCTCGTGGCCTTGGAATAATCATCGTCGGATTCACAGCTTTATCATTCACACTGCCTTTACAAGTCCATGTTCATAACTTTAAGCCGTGGGTTAAAACCACCTAATCCCGCGGAACTTGGCCCGGTGCCAAAAATTAAAATCGTTTTTTAAAAATTTTCGGCAGTGGGGCTTTATAGGGATGTCATGGGTTTCGTAGGTGCGATCGATGGCGGACGTGTTTTCCCATGAAAATCCTATGAAAATGAAGTAGTTTGGTTTGAAAAAAAACCCTGGGAAAATGAAGTAGTTTGGTTTGCGGGGTGTGCCCTCTGCACCCCTGGATGTGCCTATGAATATTATTAGGACCTTTGGATCACGTCTGTATGCGCAGTATATAGCCATGTGTATGAAGATGTGTAACAATGGGAGTTAAGGGATTTGTTTTAATAATCCATGTGTGGGGCCTGCTTTTGTACTATCTCTCAAATAAAAAAAAATACAATATATAACAAGTAAGGAATTAATACTCACTCTGACAGCTGCTGTAAAAAAGCAACACTTTTACAACAGAAGCAGAGAACATCAAAAACACAGAGCAATGATACAGCATGCGGGAATTAGAGATTCGTAAAGTGGGGAAAACCTACAGTATGTTAAAATGCATAATACCAATGGCAGATCCAGGTTTTTGGAACAGGGGGGCGTACTTAAGGGATTTGATGGGTTTCGTACGTGCTATTGATGGCGGACCTGTAAAAAATCTTATGCAAATAAAGTATTTTGGTGGGAAAAAAAAAAGGGGGGGAGGGGTTCAGGTGGTGGATCAAAGACATAAGACTGTATCCTCGTGGCCTTGCCGGGGTTGATTATGTGACTTTAAAGAAATCTGCATAGGCCAGGGTTCTACAAATGCTCATACCAACATCCAAGAATCCAGACTTAAGTATCAACTGAAAGTACTGCAAACATAACACACAAACACACAAACAAACAAACACAGAAACCAAATCAATAGTCAACATCCCCACACAAAACAAAACTAAAAAAATACAAACAAACAAATTGGGACCAATGGCAAGTGAGGAGGTTACTACACTGGCTGACCCAGGATTTCTCTCAGCATCCAGGTTGTGCCGCTGATAATGTCCGTAAAAAGGACAAAATAAAATAACAGGAATGGCACAAAGCGGGACCCACGAGCATCCTGGATCTGCCTCTTACACCAGTCCTTAGGCAGATCCAGGCCAAAATGATTTCTATATTGTTTGCCCACCTTTGCTATCGATCGCGTGCACAAAACCTCCTCTACGAACTCCTAAATTAAAAAATGTCCCCCCGCCCTCGTTGGATCTGCTAGTGAAGCAGTGACTGTGTGTGTGTGTGTGTGTGTGTGTGTGTGTGTGTGTGTGTGTGTGTGTGTGTGTGTGTGTGTGTGTGTGTGTGTGTGTGTGTGTGTGTGTGTGTGTGTGTGTGTGTGTGTGTGTGTGTGTGTGTGTGTGTGTGTGTTTGTGTGTGTGTGTGTGTGTGTGTGTGTGTGTGTGAATGTGTGTGTGTGTGTCTGTGTCTGTGTGTGGCGTGTCTGTGTGTGTGTCAAACTGTGTGTGTGTGTCTGGCTGTGTGTGTGTGTGTGTGTGTGAAACCAGGATCATGTGTGTGTGGGATCTGTCTGAAAAGTGGCACGTGTAGCGCTGTGTCCAAAGTTTCACAGGAAGATGCTAAGGGGACTTGGAAGGTTTCGGTCAGTCACGTTTGACGTTCTGTCCACATCATCGTAAAACGTCGTTCACGTGTAGCGTACGTCACAGAACAATTGGAAGTTTCTTAAAAAATGTTGAGTAAATAGCATATTCATATATATTGGACACCATGTATCATTTTGAGCTCTTTCTTTTTATGTCACATACTGCAAATATAACCCCACCCCACCCCTTCTAAGATGTGTTAACTGTTAGGTGTCTTTTAAGTACTTATGTTTTTATTGCATTCTGATGAGGACAACAGTCGAAAACAGTTCAATAAATAGTTTTAGATATATTTAGTAATTATTAATTTAAATTTTGGAATTTAAGCAGATTTTATAAAGAAAGAACTTTGAAATTATACATAATATAACGTTTGGAGTGTAGGAATTGTTTACATTTAGTGATCAAGAGATGATGAGCCTCTTAATGTGCGGATTAATGTGGCGGATACGCGTGAAATGAGAAATATCCAAAACAGTGTTTCTTTCACTTCTGGTTCAGAAAGGATCACTTGATCTGTCTGGAAGACATACGTTATGTGATTCCACTTTTGGTGAAAATAGTCCATAACAGTGTGCAAAAAAATGTGGACCAAGTTAAATCCCATCTGTGTGTCTGTGTGATGTCTGTGTTGTGTGGTTGGTGTGTGTGTGTGTGTGTGTGCAGTGTGTTTGTGTGTGTGTGTGTGTGTCTGTGTCTGTGTCTGTGTCTGTGTCTGTGTCTGTGTCTCACCGATGTTGATCTTGTCGGTGGAGTCGGGCGGCAGACAGAACACCACCAGCGTCAGCACCGACAGCAGCACGGAGGGCAGGATGAGCACAAACGCAAAGAACGCAACGCGCCTGCAAATAGTGGGCGGAAAAGTGTCATGTTAAATAGTAAAACTAGTACAAGAGAAGTGAAAAGTGTCCAAATAAGACAGGTGGTTACTATGAGAAGGTATCCACTGTACATTCATAAAATTGCTAAAATGATCGTAAAGGAACTTTCGCTACTATACTGTCACCGTACTTCCTAAAAACGTATTGTTAACGTCTATTACCAGTACTATACCCTGCATGGGGTCCAAAAATTAGTGCTATGTCTGTGTCCATTTCAAGTCACTCTAAAAGGTTCCTTCATCGAAGAAATGAGCGCGTGTCTCATGACAATAGAATACAGATTTTTAATGTGCCACTTTTGCAGGTAAAAGTTATAACCCATGAGGGGACCTCGTTCTGGCCTACTTACAGGGACCCACTGACAGCCGCTGTCAGGCCCACACTTGACCTCCCCGCCACCACAACCAGCTCTCATCCACCACCCCCCACACACCACCCCCAAGGGCCCCCCCCCTTGACCGGCTTGTCATTAGGCGCCTTTCGGTGAAGAGCTGAGTCGCTCATGCAAATCAGGGATCAATTCGCGTGCTTGTAGCGTCATATTCTGACATCTCACTACAGAAGAGCCCACGATAAGGGCCACCTCTCAAACCACACCATCTCTCTGTTAAGATCATGTACACAATAGCCGTGGACTCCCACGGGGGAGTAAAATCAGTGGCAAAAGGACCGATCCGTCTTTCCAAGTCTGTCGTAAAAATATGCACGTGCACCGAACTTCTTTCTTTACAACATGACTGTCGCTACTTTTTGGTGCAAACTGTGAAAGTTTATCATGTATATGGCACATTAATTGTACATGAACATTAATGAACCGTTAATCGCATGCTCTTGCTGTTATATAAACGTAAGCATACGCACATACGATGCAGTTTTGAGATTATGTTTCTCACTTTTTATGATGTAAGGTTTGCGGGTTGTTAGTGAAGTGTCCATGATAGCGAAGTGTTACTGTATGTTTTATGTGCGTGTGCTGTAGATAGAGAATCTCATGTTGCCTATTACAAGCAACCCCTCCCACACTAAACGTGGACTAGAGACCAAATCAAACCCATTAGGAAACACGCCCAGGAATACAGTGTTTCCATTGCATGTCACACTTGTTTTTTTTTTTTTTCTAATGACCTATATTACCTGAATATGACAATTATGTGTTGAAACGTTGAAAAACTATTTTTATACATTAAGTTTATTCTTCAAAGTGTATTCTTAATTTCAAATTTAGTCTCCAAATATAGAGAAAAAGACGGAAATAACCAGGAATGACCCGTATGTCATCAGCGATATGTCACAGTGTATGTCATGGTTACCTTCTCTCTATTCTTCCGTCATTTCACTGATGTGGGCTTTCACCACAGAGAGGAGGCTTTATTTCAAAGGGCAACAGGTCTATTTACGAGGCAAAGGCAAACGGATTTATGATTTTGTGGCATTTTCTTTGCTTGACCATTAAATGTTCAAAAAATGAAAAATTGAAATATTTTATTTGAATTACAATGCACCAGCATCATGTCAAAAAGCATTTTCTACAGGTATTTTCTTCACAGTGCTTTAGAAATAATTGTATTATTGTAGAGGTGGTCTCATTATGGAGGGTTTCTTCATTGGGGGTTTAATAAAGATTATCTTAAATGACCTAAAACGAAAGATGGTCCTTTTATGGCAGTTCGCGATGGTCTCTGTACGGAAATTTGGGACCGCAAAAAACTTCAAAATTTGATTTTAATTGGCAGTTATTCTGAGTACAGACTTTATTCACTTCATTGAATGCCAAGATAGAAGAGGTATCGAACAGGGCTGTCTTATTTCTGCTTTATTGTTTGGTATGCCTCTTGGCAGCACTAACTTTGCAATCTATTGCACCTACTTTAATTGATCTAATTCTCACAAAACCAACATCGTCTCTCCACCATACAGTTGTAAAAAGGTGGGCCTACCTCTATCATATATCATTTGTCCTAAATCACCAGTCATCAATATATTTCATTGTCTTTCATCAATCCCCAGGAATGGTAATTGAATTGGTTGCATCACAGTTTCATCACATTTCACGCACTTAAATAGAGGCAATTCACAATTCACACTCAATATCGAGGGCCAATCATCAATCACATTTTTGCAATATGACCCGCTCTACCAACAAACGTAGATGGCTTCTATTTCCCTTAGATAAGGACCAAAAGGTCGAAGCAATGTCATACAAATAAAATTTGCAATTTCTGTTTGAACATGTTTTTTCACGCTTTCACGCTTTTTTGAACGCTTAAACAATTAACGCAGGTAATGATAATGTGTTGTTTAAAGGAGACACGTTACTAGTTACAGACTATTTTTTTACTATGGTACCCCAGACAGGATGAGTACAGAGAATACAAGTTTGTTAGATAATGCGCCCTATTAAAATATGTACATGTATATAATAAAAACTTAACTCTGTGTTTGTTATTTTTGTTTGAAACGGTCATAACCATCATATGAATGTATTTGTATCACAGAAAGATCATGAATTGAAAACAAAACTACATGAAAAGTTTACGTCCACATGGACACCAATTGTATTGATTAAGGTGTTTTGGTCAATATACTGAGTAGGGTTAAAATAAAAATTAGAAACGTTTTGACCGTTTTTCAACATTCATGTTTATTTAATATGGCATAAAACGAGAACAGAGTACAAAATATTTAAGAGTGAACACTTACATGAAAATGCATATATGAACACTTATATGGAAATGGATTTTTTTCATTCCTGTAAGAGACAGACTCAAATAATTTGAACGTTTCTAAATTGGAAATTAGGTCCCATGGTTAGAACAGCAAAGTGTGTTTATATTTTTATGTGTATGCAAATTAAACAAGCCTAGATTTGGGATTAGGTACCATGATTAGAACAGCAGTATTTTAATTTGCATACCCATGGCTAGTCACTCAAGCGATGCAGCAATGTGCATGCAAATCAAAAATATAAACATGCTTTAATAAAAATTACAATGCAGAAGCAGAGTTTCATTCCTATAGTAATTATTTTGATATTCATTACCATTTTTGTCTATTTTTGCTGTTACTCCATGAACTTGCTGTTAGCACATTAGGGTAGATGCTCTAAATAAAGAAACAGAACACACTTGTGTTGACTTGAACACAAAAGTAATAAATTATAAAAATGATTTCTCTTTGTCATCTGCTAATGTATTTAATCAATTAGATTTCCTTCTGTAACCTCTGGTGTTTCCATATTGTAGTGAGTAGCTCCATGTGAGTGGGGAATCAGATATTCTCTACACTGAACATCTCCTATCCATAATGTTCCCATATCTTGGCTATTGTCTATTCACAACGTCCTCTATTCACAATGTCCTCTGCCTGTGGTCTTAACTTGGCCTCTTCCAGGAGTTTGCCAGGAAGTCCAAGTGCATGGTAAGCCTCATCAGACTTGACGGGCATGTGGCTCCTGATGGTCGCGATGCACAGAGCTTTGAGAGAACGTGACAAAGGCTCTTCTGGTTGTGAGGAGTCTAACATGGAGGGGTCTGCACCGTACTGTAGTAATATTGGCACCAACTCCCATCTCTCCTTTCTCACAGCCTAATGGAGCACTGTGTCACCATCTTTATCCTGCATGTTGATGTTGTGAGGAGAAATCAGCTGGGTGATGATGTCTGCTGGGGCATCATACATGTACACCATAATGTAATGGGACACCATCAAGTGCAGCCAAATGTAATGGGGTTTTATTCTGACGATTCTGCATGTTGATATCAGCCCCGTACTGCAGTAGAATTGGCACCAGCTCCCATCTCTCCTCTCTCACTGCCTCATGGAGCGCTGTGTTACCATATTCATCCTGCATGTTGATGTTGTGAGGAGAAATCAGCTGGGTGATGATGTCTGCTGGGGCACCATTTACAGCCAAATGTAATGGGGTTTTATTCAACCATTCACATGTTGACATCCGCCCCGTGCTGCAGTAGAACTGGCACCAGCTCCCATCTTTTCCATTGTATAAGGCCCTATGGAGCGCTGTGTCACCATCTTTATTTTGCATTGTTGATGTTGTGAGGAGAAATCAGCTGGGTGATGATGTCTGCTGGGGCACCATGACATGCAGCCAAATGTAATGGGGTTTCCAGACGGTTATTGTCCATGTTGACATCCGCCCCGTGCTGCAGTAGAACTGGCACCAGCTCCCATCTTCTCCATCTCACACGCCTCATGGAGCGCTGTGTCACCATTTTTATCCTGCATGTTGATGTTGTGAGGAGAAATCAGCTGGGTGATGATGTCTGCTGGGGCACCATAAAATGCAGCCCAATGTAATGGGGTTTCTAGACAGTTATTGGTCATGTTGACATCAGCCCCGTGCTGCAGTAGAACTGGCACCAGATCCCATCTTTTTCCTTCTCACTGCCTCATGGAGCACTGTCTTACCATATTCATCCCGCATGTTGATGTTGTGAGGAGAAATCAGCCGGGTGAAGATTATAGCTGGGACACCACGACGTACCGCCCTGTGCAATGAGATTTGGCTCCAACCATTGCCCATGTTGACATCAGCCCCGTGCTGCAGTAGAACTGCAATGTCAGAATTGAATTGCTCTTTTTAATTTGCTTTTCAGTCTGTCAAAATTGACATTATTAAAACCTCTTTGTATTATTTGAAATGCATATCCTGTTTCTGTACAATATTTTACAGCTTTGGCAGCACACTAGTCCATCTGTATGGTCAAAATGTATGTGAATATGCTGTCAATTTATAACAATTCCAAAATAACTCCTGTTGAATCCAATATTAAAAACATGTTTGTGTTTTGTTATTGGCTTCAATAGAAAGAACTCTTCACCGTCGTGTGAAATAGAGCATTAACCTTTCGCCCGATGCTATGCAGTAAAGGGCAGCTTTAAGGCTGCTTCCCCAACCAGAACAAACCTTTATGTCATGCAACTTGGCGACTATAATGCATTTGAAAAAATGTTTGACCATGGGTAAATTCCAGTTTGACTCTGTTGACATAATATATTCATTGTCCAGGTCTAACATTCCAGGGAGGGATGGGTGTGCACACGTTATTTCATAACAAAATGTATCATAGATCATGTAACTTTAATGAACTATTAAAATTGTATTTATCTTACGAAAATACAACTAAGTAGCTTCCTTTTGACACCTTAACGCTATTGTTGGTTCATTCAAAGCTGTGCTACAATGGTTTAAACACAAAAACGTTACGGGATGGGTGTGAGGACGTGCTCTCAACCAACACAGTACTTATATAATGAACACTGGTATTTACCTGGCATTATGTAACCCTGTGGGTTCATTCTTTCATGGTCATCTTATCATTGTTCTGTTAAAGTATTTATAATTGTTTATCATTTTGATTGGACACATTGGTAGCCTCTTTCTGCCAATGTGTACACTTTCATTTCAATTGTTCACCTTGTTTATACTTTTTATGCAATAGTTCTATATTTTCTCTTAACAAGACGTACATGACCACAGTTCGCAAATCATAATCACATCTTTCATAGTATTACTTGTCTTTTCATCATATTGTATTGTATATAAGATTAGAAGTACTGTCGTAAATAATATAGGTTGTGTGAATGTTTTAGAGCAGACAGTTTCTGGTTTTGACAGAAGAATGACATAGAAATAATAAAGTTATGATATATAATGTTTATGCGTGTTGTTCCAAGCACAACAATTAAAGCAAACATCACGTTGGTCCTCTTTTTATGCCTTTCATGTTTGTCTGTCTTTGATTTTATGAGCAGTTGTAAACAAAGTGACACAGTGGTCTGTCGAAGTTGCACTACACTTGAAAGGCAAAGACAAAGAGATCAAGGCTGTACGATGCCAGAAATAGTATCAAGACGGCAAAAAGCCCTGAAAGGCATTGCACGATAGTGATAGTGGCCCAGTAAAAACATGTCTACAAGCTGTAGAGAGGTTAGCTCAGTGGATTAGTACGCCTGTCTACACATATGACCGGTCCGGTGTGAACAGGAGACCGTGAGTTCGATTCCACGGCATTTCAAATAACTTTACAAGCCTGTCTCTGAAATTTCCTTACACAATGCAGGACAAATAATATGGTCCATTCAACTGGTGGCTCATATCCAACCCAGTGAACCCATCACAAATTTGAACATTAAATAATCATTGAAAGGCAATGTCCTGTACCACATATAAACGAGTTTACCAAAATAGGTCAAAGTCAAGTCAAATAATCATTTATTGTACTGACATGTGATATACATATTCGGATTATATTTAAATACATTAATGATATCACCCAGCCAATTATGGCTTATAAGTCAATTTAAATCATATCTTATAATAAGTGTGCAATAAAAAATAGAATAGGATTAGTGGAAAAATGTTGACTTCAATATGGCGTCCAAAATGGCCGCCGCCATTGAAGACTTGGTAAAAGGTCGTCGAGGAGACGGGCACTTGGGAATTAGATCGCGCAGATGGATGTGAATCGGTCCACTCACGGCTCGGTCAATGGGTGAGTAAATACGTGGTCAGTGAATGGTCAGTGAGTGGTCAGTCAATCAATACCGCGGTCATCGGTGAGCAGAGTGACCGATACTCAGAGTCTATCAAATCTCACAATATACTGTAGTCTTTGATAGATCTTGTGGGAGTAAGGTTCATAGCATATTGGAAACCATGTATCATTTTGAGTTCTTTTTTTAAAGAAAATATGCTAAATTCTAAATTAAAACCATATAATTACTAAATATATCTAAAAATATCTAAAAATTATTTATTGAACTGTTTTGACTGTTGTTCTCATCAGAACGAATTTTTAGATATATTTAGTAATTATATGGTTTTAATTTTGGAATTTAGCATATTTTATAAAAAAAACTCAAAATGATACATGGTTTCCTGTGGGAATACACATCACACATTCACTGCATT
Organism: Streblospio benedicti; assembly: GCA_019095985.1. Classification (NCBI taxonomy): domain Eukaryota; kingdom Metazoa; phylum Annelida; class Polychaeta; order Spionida; family Spionidae; genus Streblospio; species Streblospio benedicti. The sequence continues at coordinate 43,712 of JAGTTF010005996.1, forward strand.
CTCACAGGTCTAACAGCTCAGTAGCGCTTTGCATTTCTCCAACCACAACCTACTAAACACCCTACTACAGTGCACAGCTGTTTAAATATTAAAACCAAGCGGCCCAGCTCTTAAAGGTGGACATAGATTTTGTCACGCTCAACAAAATTGGAACAATGTTCCGCTTAACCCTGGGGGTGGGAGGGGTTGGGAGGTAATGTTTCTGACATTCCACTTTTTTGTGCGTTAAAAAGATACACAGCAGAATTCACACTTTATCATCAACGATTTAAATTCCTCGTACATAACCCATATTATTTGGTGGCATATAGAAGTAAGATTTAAATCAATGTCGCGAAACACTGTGTAGATATTCTTCGATTACGTCACATATCTGATTTTTTTGGGGGGGGGGGGGGTGGGGGCGTGTGTCAAAAAAAATAGAACACTGTTCCACTTTTGCAGGAGCATGACAAAATGTACATCATCCCTTTACCTGCCCAAGGTGGGCCATGTGTTGTCAGAAGTCAGGGACGTTGTTTATGAATGTCTCTTCTATTTGCCAACTGTATTAAAGATAGAAATGAATATGATGGTTTCTTGTCGCAGTTCTAGGCCCTTTATGTAAAGGCCATGCAAATAGCATAGGCCGACGAGGAAAACTTTCAGCGAATTGTTATTCCATTTATAATTCTTTTTTCTGGTCACGAGTCCAACTCCCTTTCCACTCGGCCACAGCAGCTCTCTCACTTAGTATTCAACCCCCTCACACCCCAACCCCTAGGCAGATCTAGGAGTGAGCAGGGGGTCGCCCCACCCACTTTTCCCACCAATATACTTCATTTTTCTAAGGTTTTTTACACATCCGCCATTGATTGCGCGTGCAAAACCCATGAAATCCCTTAAGTGTGCCCTTCTTCTCCAAAAACCTGTATCTGCCAATACCTCCCCCAAACACACGCACACACACACGTACACACGCACACACACACACACACACACACACACACACACACACACACACACACACACACACACACACACACACACACAACACACACACAGCACACACACACACACACACACACACACACATAAAGGGAGTAGAAAGGACGCACGCACACTATTTATGAGATCACTGCACAACACACACACCTGCACATGTCCTCTAGTCTACATACTCAGGGGCATCAATAATGATAAGCCTTGCAGCAGTGGCTCCTTACACCTGAGTCTAATATACACACACACACACACACACACACACACACACACACACACACACACACACACACACACACACCTCCTGAGGGTGACGCATCACAGAACAACAT
>JAGTTF010005996.1:50024-60270 GCA_019095985.1 Streblospio benedicti
TGAATACTACATGGGATCCGTGTCATGTCACCCAGTGCAACTTTTAAAAAAAGATAGTCTGTGGCTTTTTAAGATATTTGTCCCTTTCAGAGGCGTAAGTGGTTAAAACAGTACTGTCAACGCGTCACTTTTATCCCACATTGAGTCCTCAGTCTCTTCAGTACTCACACAGCAGTACCGCATCCATTACGCAGTATCGAAATCAAAACAGCGATCAATATCAAGCACACGACAGTTTCACTTACAATTTACACAACACAATCAGATATGTACAATAGGACGACACTCTATAGGCAGATCCAGGATAACTCCGAACCGGGGGCCGAACCTGTATCTGGCACCATAGAATACACCTGCACTACAGTATCTGCATTACCTGGCGCTGCAGTACTCACACATTGTAGAGTGTGATCGAGGGCGTCCACACTCGATCGCACGGCGCGTTGATGGAGCTCATGTTGCCGAACTGCTGTGGATCCCAGGCCAGCCGCGTGTCCCACCAGGTCTGTAAACACCGCGATACAGGCTGAGAGGGCGGAAACTCATGTCAGCAGAGGCTAATTTATGGCTATGAACACACGGTGAGAGAAACTGCTTGTGGTGGAAGATGGAAAGTGGCCGCTGGGGGAAAATGGCTGCTAGCAAACGATATCCGAACGACAAGGCCACCTCGTGAGAGTGGATGTTATCAACCTGGTGACTAAGGCTATGATGAGTGTAAACAAAACCACGTGGTTGCCAGATAAAAAAGCTGCCTGGTGACAAAGGATAGTAAAAAGTGTAAACACAAGCACATGGCCACCTAGTACCAGATGGAAACTTGTAACTTGAACTTGATAGAGAATGTAAGAGGTTGACACAAGCACATGGACGCCGAGTGCCAGAGCGATGAAGAATGCATCAAAATGTCTCCAGAACCATGTCCTGTCATGTCCTACTACAACAGAACCACACTGTGGACGTTCTAGATCTAGTTCCTTTACAACTGAAAGGATGCACAGTAATAGACAGCGTCCATCCCACGGCAGATTCAGAGTTTTGGGTGTGTTCACGACTAGAGGCACTAGTAAGGTCTTTGCAAACCGCAATGTCAAAGTGTAGAGGAACGCACAAAACCATCCAGAAGTGTTCCTGTTGAAAAGTAGCTGGAGCCAAACTGCTTCACGCGGGGTACCTTCTTATGCAGGGCTTACTGAGAGGATGACTACATGGACCTCGTTTCCGGTTCCTCCTGGGTAGTTGAGTAAAATGGTAAAGATTCCATATCAGACAAACCATGCAAGTCCAAGAAGATGCAAAAACCTCTAACTACACTAAATATTGAAGGTCATGCGATGAGAAATCGAGCAAAAGTTATATACTTGCAGATCCAGGTTCCTTGGAGGTTGTATATAGGCCAAGCCAGCAATGGGACATGCATGCTGGCAATGCCAAAACTATGATATAATGAATGTACCTTATATGTTTTGAGAAGGAAAAAATAACTGTATAAGGGAAAGGCACGAGCACTGGACCTGCTAAGTGTTGACATGCTGTACATTTAGGCAGTGAACATGCTATAGCCGGCCACGAGTCACTAGAGCCTTTCCCCACTGCGACTAATTCTTTCCATATACTTATTATTGTTTATATTGGAGAAAAAGGTAAATGAGCTGGGTACTGGATCTGCAAGCTTTGACATGCTGTATGTACATTGAGGAGCTGGTCTAGCTGTTCTAGCCGGCACGACTCACAGGTTGTACAGAGAGATGGACGGTGTCCACACGCGATCGTACGGCGCGTTGATGGAGCTCATGTTGCCGAACTGCTCCGGATTCCAGGCCAGCCTCGTGTCCCACCAGGTCTGTAAACATCGCGATACAGGCTGAGAGGGCGGAAACTCATGTCAGCAGAGGCTGATTTATGGCTATGGACGCACAGTGACAGAGGCTGGCAGCAAACATAAACACAACCACGTGTCCGCTGGGAAACAGAGGCTAGTAATAAGTGTAACCACGCATGTGTACCCCTGTTGACAAAGGCCATTACATATTGTAAACACGCGCACGTGGCCGTTTGGTGCCAGGGTGTCTAATGAGCTATGTCATACACCAGTTTTCTAATCGCTGTCTCAATGAAATATTTATGTACGATCGTAGTGGTGTCTCAAAATACTCAATACAATTTTTACCCGCACGTGGTGCAGTCTCAATCAACCAAAGTTATGTGATGCTACAGCGTGTCAGAAAGAAATGATAAGGACTGATACTGTTTGTCTATTTTTTCCCAGAATGCAATTGTTTGTAGCCACCTGCTGGTTTTAGACAGGAACTACGATTAGAAAAAAAGATGTATGAACCACTTCATGTCTAGCAACCCTCACCATTAACAAGACTTGCGGGCTGGTCTTAAGGAGCTTCAATAAAAAAAGTAGTATTTTTAAGCTGTTTCATGTGGTTATAGAGGAATAGGACGGGCTAGTTACGTAGAAGGGCCCATAGAACGAGAACGTGCCCTCAAATTAGAGGTGGTCTAAACAAAGAGCATTACCAAGAGTCCTAACGTCCTATGTTTCCTATAGTGGACGTAAAGTACTGAACAGTACTTAAACTATCCCTGGACTAAATTAGAAGTTGTACTGTAGGATAATATAAAAGAAAAACACAAGCACGTGGCCGCCTGGCGCCCAGTGTCTAGTCAGGACAATATAGCAGCTTGGAATGCGGTGACTCATTGACAAAATTTACGACTTCATACGACAACATAATTGTCTGTGGATTACCAAGAAAAAAACAACAGAATACAAATAATTTTATCAGAAATTACAATTGAGGTAAATTGACACCCAAAGGTCTACGTAACCCAATTATAAAACACCGTCTGGGTCACTTTTTAACGTATGAGAGCAAAACGTCTGAATGTCAAAAGTGTATGAAAGGCACCTGAGCCATGAATCTGGGGGTGAATAGAAACTAAACTCTCCTTTGAAAACCGCTGTCAAATGGTCAAAATGAGTGAAAGCCCAGCTATAGGAAAACTCGTGTACATGGAGAAATGGGTCAAGTCGGTGGATTATCTATAAGCTATGTGTGGATTATCCCTGCAGTCATAGGGTCAAAGATGGTGCTGCCCCCACCCCCACCCCCTGCCATTAGCTGTGTATATAGGGGTAGACGATAGCATAGGCATCGAGGATGGAGTTTTATTACCAAGAATCTAATTATTTTCAAGGATAAATATGCAAAAGTTTGACATCGTTTTAACTAAATAAATTTAAAATTTCTAAATTTCTAATTACTAGTACCGGTACTCTAAATTATTCACTGACAAGTCTCCAAAACACTACAGAATATGACTAAAAGATGCCAAAAGGAGACCATCTGTAATGTCCAAATTATACCAACTTGCAAACGTTTTCTCCCTCCTGTCAAAAAACAATGTATTACATCTTCAAAAAGTTTTTAATGATAAAATTAAGCTTAAAAACATGAAACGCCCACCCCGGGGACTAAAGTGACTGTTGCTTAATGATTTTCAGCATCTGTTGTTCATTTTTGTTCCCCCAAAAAGAAACCAAAGCTGCCTGACATCTATAAATATCGTCTGGGACCAAGGTTCGGGCCTCCACAATCCACACACGTGGGTGCAGACTGAGGAGAAGCGACAAGCCGGCCTGGGCGTGCATTCGGAAACGCCAGCCACTACCTAGTCGGACAAAAACATCAGGCTATCTCATTACGCATGTTCTAATTCACGATGCCACTTGATGCTGGGGTGGCTATACAAACTACCAATAGACCATTTTTTCTAGTCGCTGTCTCAATGAAATATTTATGTATGATCGTGGGAAATCAGGTGGTAGTTATCAACGATGCACAAAGGTGTCTCAAAATAGTTACCACAGTTTTTTTAGGCACGTGGTGCCAGTCTCAATCAACCAAAGCTGTGTGATTCTACGGCGTGGCAGAAAGAAATGATAAAGACTGATACTGTTTGTCTAAACGATCCCAGAATGCAATTGTTTTATAGCTAACTGCTGGTTTTAGACAGGAACTACGATTAGAAAAGAAATGTACAGGCTGTTTTGTTTCAGGGTCATGTACAATATTCAGATATTTGTAGGAATCGCCACTAAGCGGTTCGTCTTAACTCAAGTACGCTTCCCAATTTCTATGCTCTTGTAACTTTTACTACTATATTTGAAGCGGACTTGTTCCATTTCTGACCGGGTAAAACCGCATGCTGAGCAGTTGTGCAGACTTTTCAGCATTTGTAAAAGCGTTTTGTTTACATTGTCAAGCCGAGCCGCATCACATGAATATCAAAGGCTCACTTTATTGCTCAAAACGTGCTGTTGAGCATGTCCTGATATGAGAACGAGCAACATCAAATCGGGCATAAAAATGTCAGTTTAAAAAGGTAAGCTTCATGACTGTGTAGAGCACTTCATACAGGGCCCGTATGTTTTTGTTGTTGTTGTTGTTGTTGTTGTTGTTGTTGTTGTTGTTGTTGTTGTTGTTGTTGTTGTTGTTGTTGTTGTTGTTGTTGTTGTGTTGTTTTGTTGTTGTTGTTGTTGTTGTTGTTGTTGTTGTTGTTGTTGTTGTTGTTGTGTTTTTGTGTAATTTTAATATATAGCATCCAAACAAGTCCCAAATAATATTACTACCTTGAATACGATAGTTTTCCTGGTACCAAAGTGTGAGAAGAAAATTTCTAGTAAGAATAAAAGTAAATAAACATGTTCAAATCGCATATTATCGCCACCTACGGGTTGTGTGTGAATACGTTAATTCATAAGAAAATGTAACTAATGTTTGCGACTCATAAAAGTAGTATTTATCTTACGAAAATATAAGTAATTAGCTTCATTTAGACACCTCAAACACTTGTGTTGGTTCATTAATAGCTAAGCTACGATGGTTTAAACAAAAAAATACGGGATGGGTGTGGAGTGCATGAAACATCGCCAATACTGCGCTCTGATTGGTCCAGAGGCATGCGCGGATATACGTTTGACGTACTGCGCAGTAGAATCTACACACCGTGTGAAATTCAAACTGTAAAGTCCACCGGTTTGGCCCGGAGAGCATACAAATTAATTAGAAGCCTTGTATCCTATTTACCATCACATCACACCGACCATCAGGTATAATTAGAAGAAACCCTCCACAAGCACTCATCTGTCCACATTACCCCATGACCTTGATTGAGCCAGATTTGCTGATTCCATAACCCTGCTGTCCTTGGCCAGTGCTCGCTATGACAGAGATGTCTCATAAACTGTCATTCTCGGGAACAGGAGATTGTGTAAACCATGGGGACAATTTGTTTGTTCATCACGTAGTCACAAAACTAAAAGATCAACTCTAAATCTCGTCCTAACGTAGTCTTCAGAAATATGAAGTTAATATACATGTAGCTACATATTAACGTGATTATCCTAGATATATATTGGATTTCTAATTGACTTGGGTTAATGTATTGACATTAGTGGATTCTTCTCCAAGTGTATAGTCTTGGTGAATAGTTCCACAAGGGTAATGGTCCAGGGTTCGATTCCCGGCAGAAGTTATGTGCCCTACAGATTTGGAGATAGAATGAGTATCCAATGTTCTTTGGGTTTTAAGTACGAGTTGTGTATTTAAAAAGCCTTTATAATCGTCAGGAAATGCTGGATTCAAATATATATTTATAGTGTCTCAGAAGAAATGGTTGATAAATATTTAGCCCAGTCACATGGCGTTCGTTTGCTCGCACCTGCTAACCACGGTAGTGTATTGTTACTTTTTATGGGTTATTTTTTAATGCGAGCGAGACTAAACACATCCGACAGCACCGTGCATACTAAACCAACTGCAAGCAAGTGGTCCGAGACAGTATTTGTACTTTCCATTAGACCTAGTGGGACTATGTGATATAGACCTACCCGGAATTGGACTCAAAAGTCTAATAACTTAAATTACAGATAATGATATATTTCTAAGTAGAAAAAATCAAGACCATTTCAAACGTAGTCGGCCATATTGAAATCCACAATATCGGTCCAATCAAAAAAGTTTTCAAAGGTAACAGGTGAGAAATTGCATGAAATTATTATATTTACCACAAGGTATGATGATTTCTTCGATTAATTATGTTATATGGATCCTAATTTGTATGAATCCTGTAAACCGTAAATGCTCCATATGCGTGGTTGAGTATATCTATTTTCTGAAATGCCAGCTCACATAGAGATACGGGCCACAGGGTGACAGACATTGGCCCAATCAGAGGAGTGCACCGATGCTGACGTAACACCATTTGCACATGATATATAATGGATAGGAAATGCGGAGAATGATCAATGTTGACGTGTCCACTATGATGAGGCTGCTACTTCTGTTTTAATAATGAATTCGTCTCTAGAATAAAAATAATCAAACGTAGACAAAAAAACTGAAATAAGGAACAAACGTAGAATTAAGACTGAAAACATGTATATTCGCTTTCTACCTAGCAGTAGTGCTACATTCATTCTAGCTAGCAGACGGTTGTGGCATTCTAACTACAGGTAGCACGCACACACCCTGCAGATTTCTACTTTTGTCTAACTACCCGGCCCACCATCTTTTGCATGGAAAGCTGTAGAGAGAGAATACTGCACGGTCTATCTAATGGTGCCACACATCCTACTGTACGTCCCACGTAACACGTGTGACATGGTACGTCCTACGTCCTACGTAACACACCACACGGTACGTCCGGCGTGCTTACACGTTGTAGAGCGTCACTTCTGGCGTCCACATCCGCGCCTTGGGCGGGTTGACGCTCGTCGCGTTACCGAAGTCTTCTGGTCGCCACTGCAGGGCGGGGTCGCGCCATACCTGGAGGGGAGCTGAGATGGCTGAGGGGGGGGGGGGGGGGGGGAGGGGCGTCAATGGCTGGGCAAGTCACTGGGTTTGGGGGAATGAAAGGGCAACCACAGGACCTTATGGGTACATCTGCAAACCCTCATGCAAATGGAATTGTGTGGATGAATCTATGACTGCTGAGGGACTTTGGTCGGTGTGATGACTGGTCAGATGACTGACAGGTTGACTGTCCAGTCACACCGGGGTGTAGGAAGCATTAGGCTGTGACAGGGAAACTAGATTGACGGAGTCCGGATCCACACACAGCTACAGTGAATCGATTTGAATAGCGCTTTTTATAACCAAACCAACGTGTTATATAGGCTTAGTATCAAACAGCATATTATATCAAATAAATCAGTCTGTAACATTTGGTAAAAACCTCTTCTCACTCATACATTCTTATCAAAAACAGTGATGCCAGACCCGGCGGTGTGTATGCAACATTTATCTAAAAAGGCATTTCCATTTGTGAGACATGAAACAAATTGCTGTAGGTTTTTGTAGATGCTGGGACAAGCTTCATGGTGACATTGGAATGAGTGGGATCAAAGTGTCCCGCCTATGGATAAATTGTGACTGTGTGGGTGTCATTAGTGAGTCTGCTACATCGAGATTAAGGCATCATAGAAACATGTATCAGACCTAGTCACGGGCAAAACCCATAGCGACGTACGGCAGCTGCCGTATGGCATATAAAAAAAATTCGTGCTGATTGCTCCTACGCATTTTAATACTCGGACCGCTGCCTTATGGCAGATTTCTCGATCGCCGTACGGCGTCTTAAGCTGGATCACTTCAATGACTTTTCTATTGGGCAAAACCCATACTGACGTATCGGTATCAAACACAGCCTGACGGAAATTCACGATTTTCTAATGAAATCAGGTGAGCTAATTTCCAGAGCTGCATGGCAAATATAAAACTGTGGGTACATGATCGTCGTACATCATTCGTTGCTATGGGTTTTCCACCTTATCTCATCAAGTGTCCACAGCACACGGGTACGTCCCACGTAAAACGTGCCACACAGTACGTTCCTACGTCCCACGTGTCTACAGTACCCGCGCTTCAGTACTCACGTGGTACTCCCACATGTGTGTCGTCACGGTCTGCCTCTTCTCGTCCAGCTCCACAACCTGAAACAAGTGGACCGTGACGTTAGTGGATTTCATTTCTATTCAAATAGATCTATAAGCTTAGTTTGCAAAGATTCAATACAATAATTGGGGAATATCCCAAATATTTGCCATTTTTCGACATCTGTCATTCATTCAGATGTAACTTTCAATTAAAATAACAGTATTTTTTCACTAGAAGTGTGTTTTAAGTTTCAAATATTAAGTAAGTATTATGTTTTACTGGAATATACGTTGACGTTTTGAATGGATGGTGGCAGATCCCTGGTTTTCAGAGAACATGAGTGAGGAATTACGTCAGAGCCATAAAACATTTATTTGGTCATTTGCCATTTGCCAGTTCATCATTCATGCCATAGTTACCAGTTGTCAAATGCTTGTTGTTGTTTTTTCACTGAACCTGATGTTTAAAATGTTATGGTTTTGTGGAGTGTCCTGAGCAAAAATCACACACTTTGGCACACTTGAGCAAAAACATTTACGGGCAAAAAACAGGAAACCATAGAACCTGATCAACCATAGAATTTCAGCAAAAACACCCTGGTTGATCTGGATCATAAAATGTGGTAATGGTTGACAAAAGGTATACAAATGAGTGCAAGTTTCCAGGGTGAGTTGATGTAAACAGCTGTGTGTAATAAACACTGGCAGATCCAGGGTGTCTGAAAGGGGGCAACCAATAAATGGCATGGGTTCATATTTGCAAAAGCAGGCAGAAATGCTTAAAAGATGAACATATCTTTTTCGTGAGAGGGTTCATAGGATGCTCCCCTGGATCTGCCTGTCAAAGTTATCATACAGTGCTTCTGTGGCCGAGTGGATAGGTTTTGACTCGTGACCAGAAGGGTGCGGGTTCGATTCCGGTGGTGTCTGGTGGTGGGTGCTGAGAAAACCCATCCCTAAACGATTTTTACACTGCTCCATGGTACCTCCACGTTAAATAGGGACAGGTCAGGAAAGCAAACGTAATTATGAGTGATTAGCGATGTGCTGTATGCTCCCCTGGGGAGTTGAGCTATATTTTGGTTTACCTGTGACAACTTATAGTGTGCTAAGGATGGCAATGATCTGGTGTGCATGTAGTCGTCAGCAAAAGAAGACAATAAACCAGACATTTATAAATGTGGAAATTGTCACAATGTCCTCACAGTCCCGTAACCAGAGCCAAAAAAGCGAGGTGGCGTATAAGGGGGGGGGCGGGGGGAGGATGTCTTCATGAATCATATATAATGCAGTAGTCTTTCATTATGTCCTATAATAATGGTATACTGATATATTTTAACCTTATCGCTTACCAGTACTAGCTGAATTACAAACTTGTAAAATATTCTATCAAAAAATGGCGAAATCTAAAAGCGAGGAGGAGGCAGAGAACGTACTAAAAAGTACCATGCATGTTAAACTATAACCTACTAAAATTCCTCTGCCTCAGCCTAAAATTCTCAGGCCTGTCCTCATTGGGATCCTAAATTGTAATGTCAACCAACCCAACGAACTAAAAAAGAACAGCTCGGGGTTCCAGTGAGAAAGCACGTGTTGATGTCAGACCTTGTTTACACCTCACACGAGGTGCAACAAGGCGCTGTTTGACACTCACGGAGTATTACAGCTGCGTTGTCCGCAATGAGTATTTTGAAACTGACATGTTCACAATGTTATGCGACTGTGAAAGGTGGAGGTGAATCATATTGTTTAACAGAGGTGCAGTTGAGGGTTGTGGGTGGATGGGATGGATGGTAAATGTCAATGTTGTTGTTTATAGTCGCAATTCCTGCTATCGTGCTCTAGCGACTTTACATATTTACACCATGTCATTGGCAGAATTCTTTATCTGTCAACTCCCCTGGAGCATACAGCATCTTTTGGCTACCGTAGCGCAGACGTGCTAATCCAATCATATTTGGTTCACTCGCCTGACCTGTACCTATTTAACGTGTATGTGCCACGAAGCAATTTGCAACCTGTTAGAGGTAAGTTTGTTCCACACACCACGAACTCAACTATAGTTATCGTTGATTTTAATAGCAATGCACTGGGAAATTGTTTCTTGTTAGTCATGTAGGGAATCTAAGATGTTCATTTTGGTAGCTTTATAAAGGTTTGGGGCCCTAAAAAGTGGGGGATATTTAAAATGTCTAACTTTCCCCTTTTTATGCCCCTTTTTTTTTTTCAATTTTTTTTTGAAAAAAATTTTTGAAGAGAGTCACCGGGGGGGGGTTTTAACCCCCCCCGGGGTTT
>JAGTTF010005996.1:60370-71900 GCA_019095985.1 Streblospio benedicti
CTTCAAACTTTTATTTGTCATTTCCGACAGTGCTGGAAGAGTCGGAACTGAACATTCATGACTGTGAGACAAGGGCTTCACTGGAATGTCTCTATGTGGGGCAATTAGTGTATGAGAGTGGTCACGGTAATGCTCCCACTTTTCTGCAAAAATTTTAAATCTAGTTTGTATATTCATGATTTTCTAGCAGGGGCTAGACAACTGCTATACAACTTAAAATACCTCAAACCCACACTCAAAAGCTTAGTTTGTGTTTGTGTAAGTTGTGGTGGTAACGGGAAATGGTTGGGGGTAACAGGACATTTGAAATATATCTGCTATTTTAAATGTCAGGTTTTGAAATTGAACTTTAAAAATGATTACATTTCTTTTCCGGGTTCAATACTTTTCAAAAAACCATTAATGTTAAAAACTATTGGTATTTTACAATGCGTAAATGTGGGAGTAACCAAATGTCCAGTTGGTGGGGGTAAGTGGACATTTTACTTTTGTTAAATTGGTCATATGATGTATATAACTCTCAGGGATGGATCCAGTATTTGAAGGGGGCGGTGCTTGAAATTTTTGTTTCGTGTGGCGGAGACCCACGGATGAGGATTTTGGTGACTCGTCATATGGTAGGTAGTTATAAAATACCAAAATGACATGCGGTAGTTTGTCATATATAGGTGTCACAATTGTTTGAGCAATGTAAACTCGATAATTTTTGACTCAGTTACCAAATATGTCTTTTACACAGCGCAAGCGTTAAATCAAAGGCATGTTAAGTCGTTTTAAAGTCATGGTACAATATATGGGTGAAACGACTTTTAAGAACAGTGTGGAACAATTTGAAAAGTTCACTTTCAGTTTCCACCTCATTTTGCTGATTTTACACCATCACCATTGTCTATTTTCGCAGGCAATTTAACAAACCCCAACAAAACAACGAATTACCCTAACAGCACTGACTCTAATTCTCCTGTTCCCCTTCCCCCAGGAGCCCTCCACCACGTTTATCAACATACGTGTGACGTAGTTATATGAACGTGATGTACGTCATTCTTTCAAAAGCTGCCACCTTCTCATGACTATTGACTCTCATACTCAGCCAACACAGCACTTATATAAGGCACACCAGTATAAACAGGTTTACCAAAATAGGTCAAAGCCAAGTCAAATAATCATTTATTGTACTGACATGTGATATACATATTCGGATTATATTTAAATACATTAATGATATCACCCAGCCAATGATGGCTTATAAGTCAATTTAAATCATATCTTATAATAGGGTGTGCAATAAAAAATAGAATAGGATTAGTGGAAAAATGTTGACTTCAATATGGCGGCCAAAATGGCCGCCGCCATTGAAAGACTTGGTAAAAGGTCGTCGAGGGAGACGGGCACTTGGGAATTAGATCGGCGCAGATGGATGTGAATCGGTCCACTCACGGCTCGGTCAATGGGTGAGTAAATACGTGGTCAGTGAGTGGTCAGTGAGTGGTCAGTCAATCAATACAGCGGTCAGCGGTCAGCATAAGTGACCGATACTCGGAGTCTATCAAAATGGATGCTCTCACAATATACTGTAGTCTTTTGATAGAGCTTGTGGGAATAACTTAAAATTTGTTGAGCAGGTTCATAGCATATTGAAACCATGTATCATTTTGACCACTTTTTTAAAGTGAAAATATGCTAGCTGTTTAAAATTAAAACCATATAATTACTAAATATATCTCAAAAATATGGAAAAATTATTTATTGAACTGGGGGTGGACTGTTGTTCTCATCAGTGGAATTTCTAGATATATTTAGTAATTATATGGTTTTAATTTTGGAATTTAGCATATTGATAAAAAAAACTCAAAATGATACATGGTTTCCTGTGAGAATACACATCACACATTCTCTGCATTCTCACAGGTATAACAGCTCAGTAGCGCTCTGCATATCTCCAACCACAACCTACTTACCCCCCTATTACAGTGCACAGGGCGCAGCTGTTTAAATATTAAAACCAAGCGGCCCAGCTCTTTCGGGAGGACATAGATTTTGTCACGCTCAACAAAATTGGAACAATGTTCCGCTTAACTCTGGGGGTGGGTGGAGGAAATCTTTCTGACATTCCACTTTTTGTCCATTAAAAGATACACAGCAGAATTCACACTTTAACATCAATGATTTAAATTCCTCATACATAATCCATATTATTTGGTGGCCATAGAAATAATATTTAAATCAATGTCGCGGAAACAATGTGTAGGATATTCTGTTATTTACATCACATTTCTGATTTTTTTTTTGGTTTTGGGGGGGTTGGGGGCGTGTGTCAAAAATAAATAGAACAATGTTCCACTTTTGCGGAGCATGACAAAATGTACATCATCCCCTTTTTTAAGGTGTTGTCAGAAGTTAGGGACGTTGTTTATCAATGTCTCTTCTATTTGCCAACTGTATTAAAGATAGAAATGAATATGATGGTTTCTTGTCGCAGTTCTAGGCCCTTTATGTAAAGGCCATGCAAATAGCATAGGCCGACGAGGAAACTTTTCAGGGAATTGTTATTCGCATACCATTTATAATTCTTTTTTTCTGGTCATGAGTCCAACTCCCTTTCCACTCGGCCACAGCACTCTCACACTTAGTATTCACACCCACACACACATGGCACACACACATAGGAACACACACACACACACACACACATACCACCAAAAACACATTTTTCAAGGTTTTTACACGTCCACATGAAAGCACTGGTGCAAAACCCATGGAAATGGCTTGAAACCCCCATCTGATCTCTGCAATCAACACACACACACACACTCTGTCACACAGTCACTATACTCACACACACACACACACACACACACACACACACACACACACACACACACACACACACACATAGACTCACACACACACACACACACACACACACACACACACACACACACACACACACACACACACACACACACACACACACACACACACACACACACACACACACACACACACACACACACACCCACACACACACACACAAACACACACACACCATTGTCTGTCCTAACATGTATAAAATATACGCCGATTATCAGATCAATATAGACTTCCTGTTATCCAGCGTGTTCGACAATTCTTGCTAAATAAATCCTAAAATACCATATCAAGTTGCTGCCATCCATACACCCCCCCCGCCCCCCCCCCACGTACCTCCTGAGGGTGAAGCTGTAGACTAGGTGCACGAAGGGTTCCGGGCAGCACTGGTACAGGTGGAGCACGCGCTCCATCGAGATGTCGTGGATCTCCCACTGCGGGTTGTCGTAGTAGTTCATCTTCAGGATCTTCTCCTGCCAGGGGAGAATAGAATAGTGGGTGTCAGTGGCCCAATAAAATGTAAATGTGGTGGTTTATAGTCCTGATCCAAGTCTTGCTCTCACGACTTTACAATTTACACCATGTCATTGGCACACTTATTGATCATCTATTGATCATTTCTCATATGCTTGCATCGGCAGCACATTCAGCGTACAATGCTAATCACTCACACAATCACTCACTCATCTTTTCAACCCAATAAAAAAGATCACCTAATTAACATTTAGGTGCAATGGACAGTGTACAACTCCTTAAGGGATGAGTTTGCTCAACGCCCACCACCAGACAGTAGCGTGAACACATGACCTTCATCTTTCGAGCCCAACTCTAAGTTCGACCACAGAAGCTCGCTAGAATAGCCAGACACCGGATTAATAAGTCAACCTAACCTGTCAAATCAATCTGTCAATGCATCGACCAATCCATTATCACTGTCAATTGTCAATTACCATCACAATCAGTGCGAGTCTCTAACTCAATCCACATATTAAAAAACTTTACAACTTCACTTTTGTATTAGAGAAATTAAAGAGACATGCACAGGTGAATTTCATGTCACATCAACCTTTTGTGCCACATAAATCGTACTCGTTGGGCCATTTGAATATATACATTTTTATCTATGTGCAATTTTCCATTTGTTCACAATTAATCCTTATTCTGGACTGGTTTCATGAAATGTACATCAAAATCCTGTCTGTAAAAATTTTTACATTGTGTCAACGTTAATAAATATTTCTCATCTACCACCTTTTGGCTGTCGAACACACAGGTGATAGGGGCTGCAAAATAATGCAGTGCTCCTTTTTTCCAGGGGAGATATGAAACTGACAATCAATATGGCAGCCTACATTTTTATGGGTATTGATATTTTATCAAAACTCATACTGGTCATTGTAAAATCATAATTTATTCGGAGCAACATTCCCAGTGTATCAAAAAGCAAAATATTTAATTCAATCTCTCTAAGGAGGCATTTGCTGTGCATGTCCCTTTAAATTTAGCTTCAGAATCAACTTGTGTAAGGTAACAAAAAACAAAAAAGAAAAAACAAGCATACAAATCCACGGACATAACATATACTTTAGCTGTCTGCAATCAAGGTCTTCTATTTAGCGGTACCTATGAAAAGAAAAAATTTCAAAGAGTTTTGAAAGCACTGAAAGAGTCTGTATTTTGACTTCATATCATGTAACAAAACAATAAAACATCGTTCAGACTATGCGTCTAAACACGTTTACACATTGCAAGAAACATGGCACAAGGCAGTCGTGAGAGATTAATTCAATCCAACAGCAGTAACAGCAGTAACAAATACGTGAGGCTCAAAACTTTTGGAAAGTCGTATATCAGAGATTCAGCTCTGTTTTTGTTATCTATCCGCCCATTTTTTATTTTCCACAAGCTTTGCGTTGGACGTATCAATGATACGTCAAACGTTTGAAAAGTCGTTCAGCTCTGTTTTTGTTATCAGCGTGAATAATGGCGATTCTGTGATGGGCATGCGTGACCTTGCTGCCCAAGGTTGAGATGTGAGCGGCCAGTGACCCGTGACGGTATAGTGACCCGTAGTTATACACTACAACCTCCAATATGCAGACCACCCTTGTGAAGCAGCCGCCCCTACAAAAAGACCATTTTCAGAGTCCCGTTATTTTTACCAAGAGACTGCATTGAACCTGTATAAAGAGATCATCTATCTGCCGAGTCCACTTGAACCCTGGGGACGGGTTTAATAGAGAGGTTGTACTGTTTGTACATGTTGATGGCTGTATTCTGTGGCGCCTGTTGAGTGTTGACAGCTTGTATTTTCACGCTGATATCAACACAGCCACGCGATTATGTGATTATGTTTTATCTGATAAATGACGGGTTTTCCCGGCATGCACTGCTCAGTAATAATGATGCATTTGTAGAAAATAGGTGTGTAACAGAGCCCTGCACGGGTCCGCACCGCACCCACAAATGTGCGGATGAATTGTAACGTTTGTTGTGGGTTTGATATTATTATGTCAGTGTCAAGAAGAAAACAAACAAACAAACAAAAGAAGAGCCGAACAGAAGCACAAAAAATGCTTACAGATTAAAAATAAAGATAAATGATAAAAGATAGCAAACAAAAACATATCAGACACACACGCAAACAAAGGAATAAGTAAAATAAAGAAGCAAACACAGTAACGTAAGCAGAGAAACGAAATCAGAGAAACAAACAAAATCAAATGAGACAAGAAAAACTATCCCTGCTGATTGCTGGAGGTTGAGCTCATCCATCACATACCCCTCAACCCCCACCCACACACACACACACACACACACACACACACACACACTCACCCATTCACCCACAAACACCCACCACACACATTTGTAGAAATTGAGGTAGAACTCCATTACACAAACACACACACACACACATGCACACACACACACACACACACACACACACACACACACACACACACACACACACACACACACACACACACATCACACACACGCACACACACACACACACACACACACAACACACACACACACACCACACACACACACACACACACACGCACACACACACCCACACCCACACCCACCTGGTTCTTGTAGAAGCTGAGGTTGAACTCGTCGCGGTTGTAGGTCCACGACGCGAACGTGAAGTTGCACACGTGCTCGTCGAAGGGGAAGTTGGCGTTACGGACGTCACAGGGGGACTTGTAGATGGCCTGGGGCACCCACAGCACCTCCCCCGTGTGCAGCACGTGGATGGGGTGCTCGTAGGGGCGCGTCTTGTCGATACTGGTGATGTATGAGTATAACGTTCAACGTACTATGGACTAACGTCAATCAATACTTTTGTACTATTGTACTATATATGTAGATCTATAGTTTTTTTAGAATAAAGTAAGTTAGATCACACAAATAAATTTTCTTTTCCATTATTCTATTAACAAATGCCTTGCTCTCTCACATTATCAGTATTTTTAGGGAAAGTATATGAATGCCAAATACTAGTAGTTCAGTGTCATTTCTTAACTCTACTATGAATTCGTGGACTTGGTCCAGGGAGTTATTATGTGAAGAAAGAAGCCTATTCTTGTGCAATGATTAAAATATGTGGTACAGGAAACCTACATAACAAAAACCACCTCATAATTCAGTACTTTATATGTGCCGTCATCGACAGGCCGCTATAAAATTAGCCTCATCACTGCATTACCAAATTCATGCCTAGAAGAAGTTAGAACAGAGAACAACTTTTCTACTTTGGACTTTGGTTGGACGATATTGTAATGACCACTGTTTACATTGTGACTATTTATTATAATGGGTCGTTTCTTGTCAATGCTGATGGGGTCGTTATGATTTGTTAAGCCATTGTAAGAGATCAGGTTAGAATGAACAGTGAGAAATTTTTTTCTACTTTTGGGCTTTGGTTGTATAACAGGAAAGATTTATTAGGAAAGATTCTTGTAATCACCTTTGTTTGCTCAGTGACTGTTTATTATAATGTTTTTTGATTAACAGTAAAAGTTAGAACATAGAACAACTTTGCTACTTTTTTGACTTTGGTTGTATTGCATTAAACATTTAGGAAGGCAGATGAGGGCAGAAGACAAGATTCTTGTAGTTACAGATGCGGGGAATGGGTAATTTATGGTGAGCATAGTTTGCATTATGGATAGTTATTATTATCATAATGTGCCTGCTTTAAAAAGGATTGAATGGTGACCATATGGCTTACTAGTGATATTGAGCTACATCTATAGATACTAGTAAATTGTATTAAGATCTTAGGCTCTTATTATTGAATTATAAATGCAATGACAATTAATGTATGTATTCAACTTAAAATTTAGGATACCATTGAAGGATTAGTAATGCCTTATAGTTAAAATGCAAAATATTTGATATCTTTATCATCTACATTTATAATCTACATTTATCGTGTATAGGATTATGAAAATAAATATCAAAGCACTGCAATACATGTATAAACTACATATAATCAAACATAGACAACTATAAATCAAATATAAGAACATAAGATAATCAAAATCAACAACTATTTTGTGTTTTATGTTTCGGGCATGAGAAGCAAAACACGTCTCAATATTCATGCAGCAAGCATTTTTGTTTACAACTCAACATACATCATGAAAGGCATGCACATACAGAGATAGCCAGACAGAGATGTGGCCAAATTCCACGTAATACAACATGCCATTCATTCATGCTGCACCTATTCAAAGTCAATGGAGCTTTGACAGCGTTATTGTGTCCAACAAATAATCAAATTATATTGAATTTTGATATACTTTGTCTGCATACAACTTTTAGTGCGATTTGATCTGTCAAATTAGTGTTTTGAGCAACAAATTTTTTAACCTCAGAGGCGGGTGGCTTTTGGTAAGTTTCCCCGATCCGTCACCCTCCTCTTTGTTAAAAGTTACCTACAATAAATGAAACATAACACGTGGGATACTGAGCTATTAGTAAGGGGGCTTTTTACTCCATTCTGGGCGTAACCAAACATTCTCTGGAGTGCTAAATCTTTAAACACCACATGATATGACTAGTAAAAACTCTAACTTATGTAAGAAGACCTATGTTAGAGCATGGATGTGACATTTGGGAGTAGAAAAAGTAAACTAGTTTGCTTAATGTGCATTGCTTAATTTCTGTATACATCTTTTCATTGAGGGAAAGAATCCTTTTTGTTAGGGTGAAAACATTCGTTAGAAGAAAAAGATTTCATTCTACAATATGTTTATGAATAGGGACATACATTGAGAAGACCAAAGCATTGTTTCTATTTATAATTGAACTAGAGGCAACTTTGCAAAGTCCATGTACATAATATAAACTAAGTCGGGACAGTCAACATTTGCCATTCAATATCTACAAATTAATGCTGTAATGTGTGATGCAACAGAACAAACTACGCAAATATGTTATAGAGAGTTGTATACAGACCATTTTATTTATTATAAACAAATCAACAGTCAAGATGTTCACTCTACAACAGGCTCAATAAATTTCTGCAAACATATTTAATGGTAACAAAGAACACATTATCATCACATGGTGTCATATGCATTGTGCACACATGAAAAGTGTATATATGTATCATGTTTATAATAATCCAGAACAAACAAATCAACGTGTCATCTATAATCTCTGACTGTTCAAACCCTGTAAAGTTGTTGTAGTGTTAACTGCCAGTGGACAACTAACAGTATAACATGCCACCTCTTCATGTACACACATATGGCATCTATTCTCAATCAGGCAGAAAGCAACAAAACATGTTACAGTAGAACCTCTCTATCAAGACCACTCGTGGGACGGTCTTAAAGGGGTCTCAATGGAGATGCCACCACTTCATTCCCACACATTTTGAATCTATGCTCAAAATCAGGTCTTATTATAAGGTGGTCATGTTTAGTAGGTGGTCTTAATTCAAGTTCCACTGTATTTGTGATTAGTTCAATTTAAGGGGTCTCAATAGAGAAGTGGTCTATCATAGAGACATGTCCCATTGATAATCAATGTTATCATTACATCATTACCTACGAGAAACTAATGTCCATTTGATAACTCCCACTTATCTCTGGAGTGAAATTGAATTTATAATATAATGAAATATATATTGAAATACAGTAGAACCTCTCTCTTAGGACCACTTTTGGAACAGTGTTAGGTGGTCTCAATGGTCGCAGAAGAGAGATGGTCTCTAAGACCACTTCTCTCGGTCTCAAACCTTCATGAGCTATTAAAATGAACCTCAGTATAGAGAACATCTCTCTATTGCGACCATTGAGACCACCTGACACTGAAATAAAGTTATCTTAATCTTAATCGTAAAATTATTAGACTTAAAGTTAAGTTAAAAACAAAATTCAAATGTACAGCTGTCAAATAAAATCATAAACTATAAGTAATATGATTTAAAGATAATCAGAAAGCAACAAAGAAGTTACTTACGATACATCATACATTATTTTTCATTCACATTATAAGCAATATCATTTTCAGTTCAACACACAATAGTAACTATTTGTTATCAGTTTGAAAGCAATAAAAATGTGATATATAATCTCTTATATTAAACATTATGTCCAATGCTATGTATCTTACGGATCAGAAAAATTATATTTTAAGTTAAAGAGTCAGTCCCAATAAAAGTAACATGTTATTTATGACGTTCACAGCTTTAACCCTGTGAACGTGTTGTGGTGCCAGCTGTCATCATACAGACGACACCCATTACACTCCGCCCTCACCCACACCTTCTCCCCAGCGCGACACGGCACGATCGCCTGCATCGTGCTGCTGAACCGGATGGCGCCGCTGACGGACGAGTCTTTGTGGTTCCACAGATATGTGATCCATGTGTCGGCGCCGGAGAGCGAGGTGCGGGTGAGGCGGCAGCAAAGTTGTTGTAGGAGTCACCGTCATCCTTGTACAGGGTGACCACAAACATGTAGTCCCCTGTTATCGGACAGGTGTACATGTTGGTGGCCGCGTCCCAGCCGCCCGTGCTGCCGGCAGGGACCACGTTGGTGTAGGTGTGGGGGAACTTGATGGCGTCACCATCATTGTAGTATTCTATTGTATTGGCCGCCACAGAGAAGTAGGCGGCGGCAGAGGCTGGAATCACATAATGATACATGAGTCATGTGGAAATACATGCAAATGATGATGAAAACCTGTTGTGACTTCCAACCTTCCTGGTGTAAATATTCTCTGATAATGATGTCCTTGTTGACATCATGCAATAATCAGTTACCATATAACTCTCATAGTTCTCCAATAGTGGTCTCCAGAATGACCCCGCTCATATGATGTCACTATGATTTGATTGTTCATGTTTATTATGTGTTCAGGTTATCGTTGGAGAGAATTAATAAAACATATGATGTCACTATGATTCACGATTGACATGTTTATTATGTGTTCAGGTTATTGTCACGAACATTCAACTTCACGTGATGTCAGGTTTCTGTCACGAATTGCATGATTAGCCAGAGTATAAATGTGTGTTGTTTGATGAAGTACTGTGGCTAAAGTTTATATAGTATGTACTGACTTATTTGGTGGATGGATTCATGTTTGTGTGTATAAAAAATAAACTTTGATAGAGAAACAATAAATAAGTGAAAAAGAATAGTGAATTTATACAGACATACTTTGATAGAGAAACAATAAATAAGTGAAAATGAATAGTGAATTTATATAGACATATCACTACAGTTTCATAAACTATTTTGATTTTTTTTTTGATAAACCAGGATATGGTACTCATTTGTATTGGTCGTATTCGACTCTTAACGGATCTTGACGAGCTTGAAATGTTAATAAAAACTATACGAACACTATAGTTAGTGTAAAGCCAGCATTATTCATATAGATTTTCACAATGCTACATGTACTTGGCCACCAGATACGCTCTTATCTTATGACATTTGTTTTTATACTTTCACAAAGCAAAGCCACATTAGGCATCTTTCACATCGTCGCCGGCAACCGTCTCAGATATGTAGGCTGGCCAAATGAACTTCGTCACCTTTATGCAAATGTGTCGTCTATCGCCAGCGACAGGGATTACAGTGACTGGACAAATACTGCCCTCTAATTGGTTCTCTAAGTCACCGTTACCTTAGTTACAACAGGGCTCTACGTTAAGGATTGTCCCATTGTCCTGGACAACTAATTTTAAAATCAGGACAACCAAAAGTTGGAGGTGGTTGTCCTGTGGGACAACCAATTTCAAATTTCAAAATAAAAGTAATGCAAGATGTGCATTTCAAACACCCTGTGTCACCTAAATTGAATCGGAGAATTGTTTTCATTCCCCAACATCCAAGTAACATTTGCATATTCATATCTTTCCAAAATTATCTGCGACATTCTACGTAGTTTCAAAAACTTTCAGCACCTCGTATGGTGGTATGGTATGGTATTCTATTTACAAAAATTCATTAAAATACTTAAATTTTCATTCCCTACAAATATTATAGGGCTTTTGTTTTGAAGGTTGAGGAGTTTCTAAAATATATTTTGTGAAAATATTACAACATAAACTTTTTGAAAAGCCCTTTTAAAAGGAAAAAAGGGGCAAAAAAATTTTCCCAAAAAAAAAAAAAAAGGGAGGGAAAAA
>JAGTTF010005996.1:72000-90237 GCA_019095985.1 Streblospio benedicti
CGTGACGTTAGTGGATTTCATTTCTATTCAAATAGATCTATATGATCTTCAAAAGATTCCATACAATATTAAGGGAATATCCAAAATATTTGGTAAACTTTTCGACATCTGTCCTCTTCAGAATGTAACTTTCAATTGAAATAACAGTATTTTTCACATATAAGTTTCAAATATCAAGTTAGTATTAGGCTTAGATACTGGAATATACGTTGACGTTATGAATAGACGGTGGCAGATCCTGGTTTTCAGAGAACATGAGTGAGGAATTACGTCAGAGCCATAGTAAGACTGGGGTGGGGTGGGGGGGTGGGGGGTAATTTGGTCTTCTGTATTTGCCATTTGCCAGTTCATCATTCATGCCATAGTTAATAGTCCAGTTGTCAATGTTTGTTGTTGTTTTTTCACTGAAGTGTGTTTTGTTGAAAGTATGATGTTTCATGGTTTGTTATGGTTTTGTGGAGTGTCCTGAGCAAAAATCACCCACTTTGGCACACTTGAGCAAAACATTTAGGGGCAAAAAAGAGGACAGACCATAGAACCATAATCAACCATGAGACATGACACTTTCAGCAAAACATGTGTTAGTGTAAATCCTCTGGATCATAGAATGTGGTGAATGGTTGACAAAAGGTATACAAATGAGTGAAAGTTTCCAGTGTGAGATGTTGATATGTAAACAGCTGTGTGTAATAAACAACGGCATATCCAGGGTGTCTTAAAGGGGGCGCAACCAATGAATGGCATGGTTTCATATTTGCAAAACCTGACAGAAATGCTTAAAAAGATGAAATATCTTTCTATAGAGCGTTAGTAGAATGCCCCCTGGATCTCCCAGTGAATAAATAGCACACAGGCCGAGTGTATAGGGGAGTTGGACTCGCGAGTTCGATTCTTAGTGGGGTCTGGTGGTGCGTGTTGAGCAATCTCATCCCTAAACAGTTGTACACTGCCCTGTGGTAACTACATAAGGTAAATAGGTAGGGTGAGGAAAAGGAACGAATTGTGATAAGCACGGCTGCGCTAAAGGTAGCGATGTGCTGTATGCTCCCCGGGGAGTTGAGTTGAATGGTTTACCTATGACAACTTATAGTGTGAATATAGAATCGTCGTCTGAATATAGAATATCTGGTGCTGAAGAAGACAATAAACCAGACATTTGCATATATAAATGTAAAATTGTCATAATGTCTCCATTGGGATCCTAGATTCAATGCCCGTGGTAGTTAAACAACCGACCCACAAGAACAGCTCGGGTTCCAGTGAGAAAGCACATATTGATGTCAGACCTTGTTTACACCTCACGTACGAGGTGCAACAAGGCGCTGTTTGACACTATCGAGTATTACATGCTCATTTTCTGCAATGAGTAGTTTGAAACTGACATGTTCACAAATGTTATGAGACTGTAAAACGTGGAGGTGAGTCATATTGTGCAACAGAGGTACAGTTGGAGGGTTGTGGCGGATGGGATGTAAATGTAAATGTGGTTATTTATATTATGTATAGCGGGGTTGGAATTTATTATATTCATAACAATTGTGCACTTGGTGATTTTTTGAAATTTGGCACCATGATAGGTATGGGCATAAGGATTTTGATATTTATAGTCGAAATTCATTGTTATCGTGCTCTAGCGACTTCAGAGATTTACACCAAATGATTGGCATCCTTAGCACACAATATTTTCTCAACTCCCTGGGGGAGCATACAGCACATCGTTTTGACTACTGTAGCACAGACGTGCTAATCAACCACATTTGCATTCGCTTGCCTGACCTGTACCTATTTAACGTGTAGATACCACGGAGCAGTGTGCAACCCGTTAGAGGTAAGTTTGCTCAACACCCACGAACACAACTAGTTATCATTTGATTTAATAATGCATTGGGAAATGTTTCTTGTTAGTCATGTGAAAGGAATCTTCAGTGATGATATCTTTTAAAGTAGTCGAAACGATGAATACCCCCACTTTCCTTGTATAGTGTTACAAATATGCAAAATTAGCACGCATGTTTTGATTGACGAGTAACGTTTGCATTTTGACTATGGGATATAAACTGTAAAACATTAAACCATCCATCTCAATAGGGCAATTCGAGTGACGTTGGATGGAGGGAGCATGTATGTGTACGAGGCATTGGCTATGGTCTACATATTTATACATAGACATACCGTTATGGATGGTGTATTTAATGGACATTTCTCTATGACGAATGTATACAGTAGAACCTCTCTACTAAGACCACCTTTGGGACCAGTGTCAGGTGCTAACAAGAGAGAAGTTTGCTCAATAGAGAGGTGGTCTTTGTAAGGAGGTTCATTTAGATAGTTTTATGTAGGTCTGGAACCGTGAAAAGTAGAGGTGGTCTCAACAGAGAGATGGTGTAAAAAGAAGTTGGCATGGCGACGTCCTGTCAGGTAACACGTGTACTCTACGTGATAGGTGATGATAGAGAGTTTCAGGGACGAAAAGGCTATATGTATGAGGCCAACACTAGTATCAAGGCGGCAAAAGTCTAATGGTAGGCCTTTTGCGCAAGTTACAACAAGTGCATACGTCGTGCGAGAGGTTAGTTCAGTGGACTAGAGCGCCTGTCTACACATAATGACTGGTCCAGTGAGATCGCGAGTTCGATTCCACGGCCTTTCAAATAACTTTACAAGCATTTCTGAAATTTCCTTACCGTGGTGTTAGCTGGAGGTTCGGAACTATGACAAGTTTTCTTAATAGAGAGGTGGTCTCTCTATACAGGGATTCATTTTTAGTAGTTTTATGACGGTTTGGGACTATAAAAAGTGGTCTTATCATAGAGGTGGTCTCAACAGAGAGGTGGTCTCTATACAGGGGCTAACTTTTAGTAGTTAGATTTGGGACCGTGTCATAGTCACGTGATTTCACCCCATGAGGTGATAGAAAGACACGTGCATGGGAAAGTGGCCGTTTTAGCGTGATATTTCTGTATTTAAAGCTGGTATGTTTTGTTAGTGGTAAATTAAAATACGTTGTATATGGATCATTTTATAGCACACTGGACAGGTTTTTAGAGCAGAGGCTGCTAATGACAGTTTGCTGGGGCTTTAAACAGCCGACTTTAATACACCAAATGCCGTACCTTGCCAAACAATCACGTGTTGTCTCAATAGAGATGTGGTCTCAATAGAGAGGTGGTCCCTATACAGAGATTGTGTTAACTGCAGGTTTCACCTGTATAAGTGGTCTTATTATAGAGGTGGTCTCAATAGAGAGGTGGTCTCAATAGAGAGGTGGTCTCAATAGAGAGTGGTCCCAATAGAGGGGTGGTCTCAATAGAGAGTGGTCTCAATAGAGGGATGGTCTCAATAGAGAGGTGGTCTCAATAGAGAGGTGGTCTCAATAGAGGGGTGGTCTCAATAGAGAGATGTTCTCAATATAGAGGTGGTCTCAATAGAGGGGTAGTCTCAATAGAGAGATGTTCTCAATATAGAGTCAGTTTTAATTGGTGGTCTCAATAGAGAGATAGTCTTTGTAAAAGGGATCATTGTTAGTAGTTATATGAAGGTGTGGGACCGTGAAGAGTGGTCTTATTAAAAGGTGGTCTCAATAAAGATGTGGTCTCTATACAGGGCTCATTTTTTATGTTATATGAAGGTGTGGTGCTATGAAAAGTGGTTCTGTAAAAGAAGTGGCTCCGTGGACAGATCTATCGAGTGTCATGCACACGGCTGATGGTTAATAAATTTTTCGGGGATGAAGGCTAAAAGGCAGGGAATCAAGACAGAAATAGAACATACAAGCCTGCCCAAGCGCGGCAATGCCTAAGCCATAGGTGGATTTGAATGTGGCCAAATATAACACTTGCCAAAGTGTAAGGGGGAGGATAGCTCAGTGGTAGAGTGTCTGCCCACACATATATGACTGGTCTGGTATGTGCAGAAGGCCGTGAGTTTGATTCTTAATAAGGTGGTATCAAATGCCTTTAGAAAGGTTCCCTAATATTTCACAGTAATATTATAGAGGGTGGTCTTATTATAGAGGTGGTATCAATAGAGATTGTCTAAATAGAGAGGTAGTTATTGTTTATGAAGGTCTGGTTAAAATATGCCTATAAAATATGAGAGGTGTTATTATCTGGAGGTTGTACTGTCCCCACCTGTATGAGCGCGATGCCGAACTCGACGCTCATGGTCTCGGGTTCGCGCTCCACTGGCCGCGCTACCAGACACTCGTCACACTTGTAGTTCCTGATCACCTGGCGCAGCAGCTTCCGCTCAAAACTCATCGCTATGGAGACGCTGAAACACACGGGCAGAGAGGTATGCAAAAAATGGTTAAATAAAGGCAAAAAGGTACGAAATATTTATTTTAGTCAAATTTTCGCTCCATCAGAGCTTCTTCAGGTATAAATAAACAATTACGTACGTCATACGTGTTACTGGCTAAAGGTAAGTCAGCAAACGTGTGACGTATAAAGTTAAACGTCATACGTAACATTACACAAGCATTTAACGTATAACGTAAAACGCATAACGTAATCAATCTAGAAAAGAGAGAGGTATAGAGCATTAGGACTGAGTCAGGGGGTTAGCAGAGAGGTGGTCTGTTTATTTACAAAGGTTGAGAACGTGAGAAACTTCATTATTATCATGAAGGTGTGTCATTTTTTAGGAAGGTTTCAAAACATGAAAAAACATGAAACCTGTGTTATAGAGGAGGTCTCTTTAGGAAGATTTGAAACCGCTCCAAAATCATTGCCTCAGGTTATTTGCAGAGATATAGATACAATAAATACTGACTGATCCATAACAGATCCAGGGTTTCGTATACATGTGCAGCAGTATTCATAGAGGCGGTCTGTTTATGAACGTGAGAAAGTGGAACAATTCACAGGGTGAAGTTTGTCAAATCAAAGCTTCTTGCAACAATCAAAATTTTACATTACTTTATTTTAGAAGGATTGGCCCCTATTCTAGCTATCGTGTGCACAGATCCAGGTTATGCTTAAGAAACATTAGTGGGCGAAACCGATTGATTTTATGGGATTTGTACGCACTAAAGCTTTTTCGGAGATGATGCATGTACATGTACATTTTAATCACCTTGTCGGAGTTGTAAACACATCAAAATGACGTTGTTGAAATTTTCGAACTGGATGCAATAAACGACTCACGGGTTGGTATGAACAAGGACTTGTAAAGTGAGCGATCAAGCCGTGAAAACCGACGATGGTGTAGCGCAAATCAAAACAGCTCTAAGATTACGTCTCAATTTCTCTGGTCCCAATTTATTGCGCATTACGTTTCGCGTAAAACGCGGACACTCGATCATCAGCCGCTATTACCTGGTGTTTGCTCGTGTCTGAGGTTTTCCCCGCCTCGGTAATAAACCTCTACGGGTCCTGCAAGGGGTCTGCATCAAAGGGCCTTGTAAGGGAGGTTTAAAAGGGTCAAGAAATCCCTTATCCCTCTTTTTGGCATTATTTCCTGATGTGTTTTCATGTCCTTATTCAAGGAAGTTTGTCAGCACATTAACAACCATATGAAAGAGATATAGTACAAATCATATAAGACATAATACAGTCTGAACATATATACACTTTATACACAGCGAATATTAGAGGCCACATGATATAAAGTAAACTAACAATATTGAGTAAAAACTACAACATTTCCCACATCCCTTATTTGTTTGGCCTTTTTTCCCATGTCCAACAAATCCATTCCCATATCAAACGTCCATGAAATCCCAAATAATCTTTTTAGCCCTTTCCCCTCATCACTATTTTTTGCCTATTTTCCAATATCACACTTGATCATAAACCCACCCCCTTGTGCCTGGGTCTCTGTCAAAACTGCACAAAGTTCTCAAGTCACTTTTTGATATTGTAGAAACTGGCTGTTATGATCACCCTCGGGCCTGTTCTCAAGTTTCCAACAGAAAGATGGTCTCTAAAATCTCAGGTTCAGTCTCAGGCTCATGTTGATCTCAAAGGATTGTGTGTGTGTGTGTGTGTGTGTGTGTGTGTGTGTGTGTGTGTGTGTGTGTGTGTGTGTGTGTGTGTGTGTGTGTGTGTGTGTGTGTGTGTGTGTGTGTGTGTGTGTGTGTGTGTGTGTGTGAGAGAGAGAGAGAGAGAGAGAGAGAGAAATGTTCTTATTACGGAGTTGGTTTCTTTAGAGAGGTTATCTCAATTGTAGGTTCTACTCTATGCTGTTTTGCAAGAATTCAAGGTGTCTGGTGTCCGTATAGAATGTCAAACATGTCACTTGAGTGCAGTTAACAGTGAGTAAAACATGGTCACTGTTAAATACTCCATATTCACGTAACAGTGAGTAAAAACGGCCGTGTCACTTTTAATACCGCATGCCGGGACGTCGGTGGTGTGAACGCTGCCGATCATCAATAAAATACTAATGCTGATCGTTTATAACGCCATGACTCACGCCGTCACGTGATCCGTTAATCCCGCGCTAATCCCCATCTCTCTCTCCCGTGGCGGCGGGAAAAACTTGACTGTGCGTGTTTAGTTGGACACCTCTGTCCTGTCAGTCGCCAATGTCTTCACTATTGTTGTTTGTTTGTTTGTTGTTGTTGTTGTTGCTGCTGCTGCTGCTGTGTGTGTGTTTCTTGTGTGTTTTTTTTAGCTTTTCTTTAGAGTTTTAATAAGAGACCAAAAATCCTAAATATCCTCTTCATCCCACATTACAGACATGTAAACAAACAGTATATCATTAAATCAAACTGCTGCAGACATCTGAGAATGTAACTCCCCGCTCTCTCCCATAACTTCCCTCCATCGAAACACATGCTGATGAAACATTTATTAGCCCAAAGTATTGAGATTTAGAACAATGGCACATTTAAATCATAAACGTTTTGCTGTTTTGATGATGTTCTAGTTTGAGTTTGTGAAAACTGCAACTTGGTATTAAAACGTGTGTTTGGAAACTTTGCTTGTATTTTACTCTGCAATGCCTAATATCAGAAACAGATAACTAATATTTACATGGGGATATCCAGGTTTTTGGAAAACTCTATGAAAATGAAGTATTTTGGTGGAAAGAGGGTGCGTGACCCCAGCTCCCCCTCTCTGGATCTACCTATGTTTTAGAGCATTGTTTTTCAGGAACACACTAGTAAGAGTCAAATGCTAGAACCTCCCAATTATACTATCGGGTATTGATATGTTCTGTACTTAGGCCCACATACTCCTTGCATACAGCCAATGAGAAGCATTTGTAAAGTGAGTCAAATTATTACAAGAATCAGCATTGTCATAATCTTGTCCTTCATGTCTTTGCCTAAAGAGAAATGTTTGCAAAACTGATAATAAAGTACCAACCCAAGACAGCGTAAATATGTATATATTACTTCATTTGGTTGATTTGGAGAGAAATTATGGCAATTCGTGCTTAAGTGCTTAAGGGGGGCCTCTTACCCCTACCTACCCTATGAAATGTTGAACTTCGGCCTACATTTTGGCCTCTCAGACATCTCGTCAAAACAACCACATTATGGGTGATTAGGGACATGTACCAATGCTTGAGTAGTGACATTACAGAGATGTACCTGCTGTTAAACTATCGGGGTGTCACTTTTTTTAAGCGGTGGGGTGAACAATTTTGGTGTAATCTGCCTGTAGGTTTTCCCCTTGCCAATGTTTTACTGTACATTGTGTAAAAAGAACAATAAGAAACACAAACATCTCACATCAATCTTTCGAGATCTATTTTTCTGCCGGTGTTTATGATTACGTTATGCTTATTTACAGCTAACAAAAAAAAGAAAAAAGAAAAAAAAACAATTCTCGACCCATGTAAATGTGAATGTTTGGGGTTTATTTGCTAGTTATACTATAAATACATACTCGTGTAGCGGACTTTCCATCACTTGAACTAGGCCACTGTCATAATTGTCACACTATCTCTTTCTCAACTCCCTGGGGAGCATACGGCAGTGGCTATTTACAACACTATTGCCACAGTTTAAGCCATCATGTGGGAGCATTACTAAATTGGAGGCTAGGTAGCTCTGGGTGCGTTTTGCTAGGTGCACGAGTGCGCTATGTTGGAGGAGGAGACTTTGGGGTCGCTGAACCCTGCGTTTATGTTAACAGTTGTTGTGCGTGGTGATTTGCACGTAACAAAACCTGCGTAAACGCGGCAATAAACTCACTGGGAGCGTTGTGTACACGGTAGTGTCGACAAAGCTCTGCAGGGGGAGCTATGTAGTCTCGATCAACCAGACTCTGTAATGGCGGCGCTCATTTCATTTTCTGGTTCGGTTTGTAGGGTTTGTTGACATAAAACGTGCACAGTTTTACCCGAAAACGGATAAAGTTTCTGATCGGTTGTCAATAACACGTGCTCGTGTGATTGACAGCTTGATGTTGACAACAGACTGCCGATTCGATTCTTTCCGTCTTGATAACGTCTATTGGGTTTCATATCCAGGTGTTATGAATGATCCCATGATATTTTGATTACAATCTACTTTATTAGACACATTGTATATACACAAACCAAACATGTATATACTAAAATGCCCAAAATTTAGACCACCAATAAATTATCTGGATTGTTTACAAAAATGTTAATGGCTGCATGCTTACGATAATATGGAGGACTAACGTAAAACTGCAACGTTCAACGTAGAACACAGTGCGTTCAACGTGTTCATTAAAACGTCAACCCTCCAAACAATAACGTGCGCCGCATTTCTCTGAACGTCTTACATGAACTGGCCACCATCTTATTCTTGGTTTACAAACCAAACCTATCAACTGAACGAGGCAATACAGGGTCTGGTTGAACGAGGCTAGGCGCTATGTAGAAAACTAATAAAGGGCGATTTACGCACACTCCTAAAACTACGTTCTACGTAACACGCCGTACGTCCTACGTCCCAGTAACGCACGTGGACCGTTGAACCCGCGTGTGAATCACGTGTTTATTACGTCACGTTTAATCAACTCCCTCTTATTCAATCACGATGCAATGCCGATGTCACATGACCAACTGTGGTAGGTGACATGCTAGCCGAATTTTCATCCGCAAGAATCCGTATTTCATGTTTAGGTACGTTTCTGTGCGTAACCCGATATGCAGGATATGCAGTCTCTGATGCGATGTTGAGCAAACTCACCCCTAAACAGTTGCACACTGCTCTGTTTAGTTATATGTTGTAAGCTTTGAAAAGGTACAGGTCAGGCGAGTGAACGCTAATGTGAACGATAAGCATGTCTGCACTACGGTAGCAGTTTGCTGCATGCTCCCCGGGGAGTTGAGAAAAGCAATATGTAGTTTAACTAGGATGCTGCCAATGACCTGGTGTAAATGGAGCAGACCATAACACTCATAGATTTACAGTTTCGCTGACAAACTTCCTGTTTCCTGACGACTCTCCCTCTCAAGCACGCCTGCCCCCATCCAATCACTTCCCTGAGCGTCCGCCCCTCACTTGAGTGTTCTTACGGCGCGTTTTCAAGCATCAGCCCAGATTTGCCGCATTAACTTTTCATGGGAAAAATACGTGAGTTCTGTGAGTTTGTTTGAAGGTCAGGGTCGTGCCCGTGCGCACTCCTGTCCATAATTAATGACGTCAAATGTAAATGTGAATGTTTGGGGTTTATTTGCTAGTTATACTATAAATACACGCTCGTGTAGCGGACTTTCCATCACTTTAACTATGTCATTGTCATAATTGTCACACTATCGCTTTCTCAACTCCCTCGGGAGCATACGGCAGTGGCTTTTTACAGCACTATTGCAACAGTTTAAGCCACTACTTTTATCATGTGCATAGGCAGATCCCCCTTTCCCACCAAAATACTTCATTTTCATAGGGTTTTTCATGAAATCCCGTAAGTGCGCCCCCTCTTTTTCAAAAACCTGGATCTGCCCATGGATGATGCAGCACTTACAGTAGAACTCCTGGGACCACCTGTTGGACTGAACTCCAGCATCGTTCGAAAACCTGGGTCTGCCTATGATGTCGGAGCTAAATTGGAGCTAGCCCCATTACCCCAGGAGTGAAAATAATCAGGAAACTTTGAGAGGTCACAAGGAGGCCGCTTCAGTCGCCAAAATTGACAATCATTTGAAGGCACCATTGTTATTTACAGAGAACTGAGCATAGAGTTGTATATCACTATGATTGCTTTATAATCTTGTCATTGAATATTATGCACTATGTAGTCTTCGTTTGTGCGTTATTATTTTGCTAGCTATAA
This sequence comes from Streblospio benedicti, assembly GCA_019095985.1. Taxonomy (NCBI): domain Eukaryota; kingdom Metazoa; phylum Annelida; class Polychaeta; order Spionida; family Spionidae; genus Streblospio; species Streblospio benedicti. Next base: position 82,206 of record JAGTTF010005996.1, read on the forward strand.
ATGCAGTTAACATAAAGGTATTTGTCATTGTAGTACATATTACGTGTATTAATGTTTCATCTGTGCTGAGGATGTGTCCATGATACGAAATATATTTTCATTTATGCTGAGGTTGTGTCCACAGACACACAAACCACATTCAGGCAAAGAAACTAAAGGTGATATGGGGGACTTAAAAAAGGCCAAAAATGAGGTGACGTCATTTGTGAATCATCCCTTAGTGTTGAATCATTGGAAACAATAGGGCGTCTGCTCATGGCCTTATGATGGTGAAATCAGGACTAGAATCACCCCCACCTTTTACCATCAGCCAGTGTTATGCAGATTGGAGTGGCGGGTGACGTCACTGATGGCGCTTTGATGACGTACGGGAGACTCCTCCTGGGTCTCAGGGGTAGGACTGAACTCCAAACGTGCACATCGGCACAGTGCAACGTATGTTTGGCAGTCACAATTGACAATAATGCTAAGTTGGCACGCTGAAGATACTCGCAGATGTCAGCGAAAGTATTCACACGTGTGCCAATGTGAACTGTGCGTGTTGTGTAACAAAGGCATGCACGTGTGTTACTGTACGTCCCACGTAACATGCGTCAGACTTTACGTACCCCGTGCCACACTGTACGTCCTACGTGACACCTCAACCTCAAACAGAGAATCATAACGTCCTCTTTCAGCGAGATGGATGAATGCGACTTTCCAAGGAGCCTCGATTTGGAGGTTGGAAACACCTGTCACCAATTTAACCCACTCGGAACTACTCGGAATGTTCAGAGCTTTGTTAGGGTGACGGAAACTTACGAGGATTGCCGAATGAGTTGGCCGGGTGCGTGGGAAAGTAGCGGCTGGCTTGGTAATGTGACGTCGATTGCACCCTCGGGGTGGGAGGGTGAAAAAAGTGGTGAGTGCATTTGATATCCCGGTACACAGGGCCTCGGGAGAGATGCACGCGGGAGCGGTTTGTCACAACGAAAACCAAAGTGCACGGAACAGGCGACGATCGAATCGAAGAGAGGATGTTCACAGTGATTTTAAACAAAATGTTGTTGTTGTTGTTGTTGTTTTTTCATAGACATAAAGGTTAAAATTGTTGATAGTACCACTATAGACACTGTTAAATCTCGTGGGTTAATGGTACAGGCACGTTGGCGTCGTAGTCAATATTGAGTTTGACCAAATAACAGAAACAGAAGCAATGTAATGACCACGTGGTCACCTTGACGAGCAGCACCAAATAGTCTCTATGTCAACATTGCCAGATCACCGGAATATTGGCCGAGTATGGACTATAGTAACTATACTGACTATATGAAGTCCTGGGTGCAGCTGTTATTGCTACTATCACACATTGACCGGATATTTCACTGGCTATCGTGCTCAACAACTGTCTGTACCTTGCATCAGGCATGTTTCATGTCATTTAGGAACAGTGTAAAAATGGAAACATGTCCCATTTGTAAAGGTCTCTACCTCTAAAGTGCCCAGTTTGTAAAATGTTCCTAAACGTACTGTGCGTCTCCATGGTGACTTACATTGGACCTATACAGCTATTCCGCTCCCACCATTAATCGCTCTATTAATCTACCCGCTGTTGTTCCATCACATAAATCACGGGTAAAAGGCGCAGTTCCATACGTCATCATCACCGTCACAGGTGATAAATTGCCCAATCACATCATTAGTAACGCGCATGGTATGGCCTATTATATCGGAGGCGTCAGGGGGTTTGGTGTGTGTGTGTGGGGGGGGGGGGTGCTATGTTTGACGTTCGCACGTGTCAATCTGTACGTCCCACGTCCCACGTAACGCGTGTCACGTCGTACGTCGTATGCTATGTGGCTGATGAGATTGAGTAGGCGTGGATCTTGCTGAGCATTTGATTTATCAGGCGGGAATCTGTCACGGGCAATTTATAACCTGAGCAATTTGAGTCAGCGTGAGTCATTACAATGTATGATTTGAAAAATGCTCTCCGGAAAATGTGCTGTTCAGACTTGTGCACGTTATAGAACAGAACAGTGGGTATAGTTGAAAAGGAAGGAAGTGACTAGAACGCGACTGCATGACGGACACGGGTAGAACAGCGTGTGATGAACAGAGACGAGGGGTTCGACTATCTCAAGTATATGAGTATTTTGGTGGATTAACGGTCGCTAGTAGCTCCGCCCTGCGTCCCCGTCCTTAAAAGGGGGGCTGTTTAAGATGAAAATGTTTACAATAGCGAAACTTTACATGCTTCCGACAAAGATATATTATCGATGACATGCGAAGCCAACTTGAAAAACATTGTTTTCTTTCAACATCGCCGCCAAGATGGCCGCTAACCTCAGGTGTAAGAAAGTCACCAAACAATAACAAACCATACATCATAACACAGTATACACATCAAACACTAGTACTATACGTAGTACGATTGCCACCTACACTACAGTTAACTGGTTGACTGATAGTGATACGGCGCCTGACGGACGCACGTCAGCTAATCCCTTAATCCCTTAATCCGGTGATCCTATCTCTCATGGCGAGAGCTGTGATGAGAGGCGAGATACGGGGGTGTGAGACGTGGTCTGTTCATGTAGAGTGGTCTTGAGTCTTTTTGCTATCAAATGCTATACATTATCAATGAATCAGCTGGCATTACCCATAGTTTAAGTAACTCACTTTGCAAGTTGATGGGAATTTTAACATGTAAGTTGACAAAGGGGCAAAAGGCCCATATGGGCGGACCTTTCACATCAAAGTGTGCTTCCGTGGCCGGGTGGATAGGGAGTTGGACTCGTGAACAGAAGGTCGTGGGTTCGATTCACGGTCGGGTCTGATGGTGGGTGTCGATCACACTTACCCCTAACAGGTTGCACACTGCTCCGTGATACCTACATGTTAAATAGGTACAGGTCAGGCGAGTGAACGCTAATGTGAGTGATTAGCACGTCTGCGATACTGAAGCAATGTGCTGTATGCTCCCCGGGGAGTTGAGAAGGATATAGTATGCCAAAGATGCCAATGACCTGGTGTGAATATAAAGTCGTCTAATACTTCGGGGAAGAAGACCATAAACCAGACATTTACATTTATTATTAACATTTCATCGATAGTTTCAGACAGCAGGGTGGCAATAGGCAGGATGTAGACATGGAACTCAAGTTATTGGCGCCATTAAAACACTTACTAGCATCCCCAAGCGCCTATCAACCCTCTAAGATAGCTTTGTCCACTACGTCCAGTTATAACATAAGCCGAATATTTGGAGATTGCCCAAATAGAATAGAATAGAAACATTTATTTCGGATTAAATTCCACAGAAAAGATATAAAATATACATATATACATAAATAAATAGTAAATGAATAAAACTGTGCATAAAATCACAAACATCACAGAATGTACAGTTGTTTTTCCATTCTAGGTATAATATTGAATTTGAAACTGGGCATCATCAATAGCAGATGTTTAGAAAATACCGTGGAAAAGAGGAAGTGACCAGGTCACTAACATCCCCCCCCCCCCCAACCCCACTTACAGACAACACAGCACACAAAGCCGCAGCTCCATGTCCGATAATCCGCTCTGCACACAGATAATCCACGCGCTAATCCTCTCGATAATCCAACAAAACGTCCACAATCCTATGAAACCGTCCACGTGTATAAACCAGCCGGGTTAACAGTGATACGTCAGCACGCAGCACGTCACATACACACACTCCACGTCCTACAGCTACGTTCTACGTAACTGCTCGCGTCTCTGCTCATCTCAGCTCAGTCCGTGAGAAACTCAGCGACGACGGCGGCTGTTGCTCGCTTGTTGGTTTTGTGGTTTGTTTGCTTGTTTTTGTTGTTTGTTTGTTTTTGTTGTTTTTTGTTCATTTGATTCATTGGTTGATTGATTGAATTGATACAGTAATTAATCAAGCAATCGATGTTCTAATTTTTACAGAGATCATTTATAAAACTATGAAAACTTGAAGCGTGGCAGCATGTAGATCTACTAAACCTCCGTGAGTTTGTCCACAGAATCAGACACACACCCCTCTCACACCCCCGCCCCCTCCCCCCCACCCCGCCCCCTTCGTTCTCATGATATTGCATCCTCGAGACTTCAGCTCACGACAGCAATCACAGCCAAAGCCCCCGTCAGACAAAGCCGAATATCAATCACAGTCCCGTCAGACACATACGAGTGTAGCACACACGTGAGGGAGTTTCAGATACAAAGATACATCAAAAGAGGCCAAACATAGTAAAACTGTATGACACACACACAAGACACACACACACACACACACACACACACACACACACACACACACACACACACACACACACACACACACACACACACACACACACACACACACACACACACACACACACACACACACACACACACACACACACACACACACACACACACACACACACACACACACACACACACACACACACACACACACACACACACACACACACACACACACACACACACACACACACACACACACACAAACGCACACACACATACCCCCGCCCCCACACGCGCGGATTATGCCTCTTGATGCTCCCTCAGTAGGTTGACCTATCATGGGAGTTCTACCGTACAAACTTTCAGTCCGTGGTCCACATTTTCCAGCTGACTCTGGATTTGACAGTGTAAGGACTTGTCAGTCGTGGAGGCAATAAGGAGCAACCGGGGGGGGGGGGATGTAGGGGAAATACTCTAAAAGAACATGAAGTAGAAAACGAAATAAAAGTAACATTATATAAAACTATATGGACTTATATTACTCTGGACAAAAATACTGACAAACTGTGGATTGTAGGACGAAAATAAGAGGGATTGTAGAATAGAAGGACTAAACAGTGATGCGAGGAATAAAATAAAATGAAAGAACTCTTCTCCCCCGCCCCCTACCCCCCACCCCACCCCACCCTCCTTCCACACTTGCAATAAGTCTCGTCCAGCGTAATACATGTAGGTGTCATGGGAATAACAATAAATACGCTGGACGTTGGAGACAGTTGGAAATGAACTTATAACCCCTTATATCCGTGTAACTAAGTTTGCAGGGGTTACTAGGCTAGTGTCCCAGTTCACAAGGCCAATTGTACAGGATTGTGGGCGGAGTAAATGGAATTACCAGTTGTTAGAGTGTTTATTTATTACATCCATAGGCGGCATTGTTGTGAAACTGTAGATTTGATTATCTTGCTCCTCGAAGTTTCCTAATCTTATTTCTACCACAAAGTGTGAATATATTTGGGAATAAATTTATGGATTCCATACTCGTATATGCTCTTTATTATTATTGTAAAGGCTGGACTCTGTGCATCTCATATAATGTTTAAAAAATCTAGGCCTAACTGTAAATTCCCGACAGCTTTTGTGATTCGAAGCGACGAAAATCATGTGCACTGACACAACGCAAACAGTAGCGGGTGCGTTGTGATCACATTTGCTCAGTAGATGAATTTGTGAAATTGCATTGCAGTTTATTTCTCATAAAATGCATAGTAAAATATCACAGTACATATCAAAGTTTAGTTGAAAATTAGTTAATTGTAAAATATATATATATGAAAATAGATATTTTCGCCAATTTACAGAGTGACTAGAGTAAAACTTAAAATATACACGTTGAACTATATCACGTGTAATAAAACTGTCACCATTAAGTATCCTACATCTAGAATTTCCAATAGCTTTTCTATGTAATACTCTAAAGGGGTCTACACCATTTTACATATAATTGGCCATGCTAACACCCTTGTATTAGAAATCAGAAGAACAACTGTTCGATCTGTCGCAGTAATCGTCTGATGTTTGCTGATGAACTTCGGCCCTACATTTGACAGTCTCTGAGCCCCTAGGCAGATCCAGGCTGTGTTTGGGGGGCATGGAGTGCGTCCAATTTCTCCACTAAAACAGTTCATTTTCATGCATTAATTTGCTTTACATATCCGCTATAGACCGTGCGTACAAACAAAGTGAGAGATCTTACGGTGCACCCTCTCCTTTGCCAAGAATTCGAGAAGCTAGGACAGCCCGAGGGTGAGTATTGATGCGCAGGGCCGCGGGTTTGTGTCCACGCGTGTTGTTTGACCCCCACAAGCGAAATATCGGCATGGCCGTACTCATGACCCTGTGCTTTTGCCAATGTCTCATCAAGCTTTGTTACTTGCTCATTATAGCATACAGTAAAACCTCTCCATTAGGACTACCTTTGGACCGAGTGTTTGGTGGTCTCAATAGAGAGGTGGTTTCTATACAGAGGTTCATTTTGGTAGTGTATGAAGGTTTGAGACTGTGAAAAGTGGTCTTATTATAGAGGTGGTCTCAATAGAGAGGTGGTCTTAATAGAGAGGTTCTGCTGTATTTCCCCTATATCAACCCCACCGATAAATTTACGAGTGCCCTATAACCTCTTGTTAGCGTACAGTGGACACCTCACAATTTCTGCTGTGGACCCATTCACTTCTCCCGAAGACGTAAAAGAAAAGTTGCACTGTATATAGCTCCGGGAGCATTTCTGTTGTGGACCCAATTCACTTCTTCTGTTTACGTAGGCGAAAAAGAACAGTTCCTCTGTAAATAACACCTGGAGCATTGAGTAATGTTTCCTACAGTGCCTCGGGTGACAAGATCGAACCGACACAAGCCACGTGTCAACAGCACGTTTGACGTTCGCACGTGCCGATCTGTACGTCGTACGTCCCATGTAACACGTGCCACGTGCCTCCCAGCGTTCAATCCTCCTGATCCAGTCCGAGTCAACAACAGGTTTGATCCAGGTCCCTGGATCAAAGGCGCCGGCAGCAGCGGATCCATAGTGTTTGGCATGAGGGGCTGTTGCCGTGGATTGCATTGGTATCATGGTATACAGTAGAATATCTCTATTAAGACCATCTCTCTGTTAAGACCACCACTTTTCACGGTCCCAAACTTTCATAAAGCTACCAAAATGAACCTCTCTGTATAGAGACCACCTCTCTATTCAGAGCACCTAACACTGGCCCCAAAGGTGGTCCTAATAGAGATCTTCTACTGTTCTATTACATACAATAAACCTCTCTATTAAGACCACCTCTCTGTTGAGATAATAAGACCACTTTTTGTGGTCCCAAGCCTTCATACAGCTACCAGAATGAGCCTCTCTTTTGAGACCACATAAAAATGGTCCAAGAGAGCAAAACATTATCTGGCTATAGAGGTGGTCTCTTTATAGCGGTGGTCCTAATGGAAGGGTCAACTGTACACAGTTGGAACCTGTCATTTGGACACAGGAGAAGCAAAAAGTGTCCACGTAAGACAGATGTCCGTAAATGACAGGGCCAGACTTCTGTTTCCGGGTTTTAGAGATGACAGTCGGACATTTTGGTGTTTTTTGGCCCTGTTTCTTCCAAACAAATACACTGTATGATGTGCACCTGTGTATAGCGGACACTTGTCCTCTTATTGGCCATTATAGCTCATTGTCGGACATTACTTTTACACAGCGCATATCTAATAATATTCTCATAATATTCAGCGTACAATATCAACAAAATTCATTACTCGGAATTTCTAACTTGGCAATTAAATGTGACATCAAACGTTTGACGTTTGAACATTTCAAATCATGTTTGAATTTTAGAGATGATTCTAGAAGAAAATCAGGTAACACATTAACATGAATCATGAGACACACTGCTTTATGCCACATAACAAAAATCAACTGGACTAAACTTTATATTGAACCTTACGATATTTTCGCCTTCATATGTCCATACATATATCGAACATGTACAGTGACGCTATGACAATTAAACCAATATAGCTCTTAACACTTGAAGCACAAAAACTACGCGTTGCTTTAACCATTGTTTACCATCAATGAGGACGTTATGAAAAATATTTTAAATCTTTTTGATTCTTAGTGTATACTTAGTTGTGGAAGTGTTTTGAAATCTAAATTTAAATTTTTTATTTTATTTTTAATGTGCTTAAATATTGTTATAAATCAGTCTTTTGTGTATTATATCTCTGTGATAATTAA
>JAGTTF010005996.1:90337-105262 GCA_019095985.1 Streblospio benedicti
TGCAAATGTTGTCCCCTCTCTAGTAGAGGTCTCTTGTGTCTCATTCTGTTTTTTTTAAATTGTAAGTCATTGCATGTGACATCGGCATATTGTTGCAGAGATAAATTCATCAACAAATAAAATTCAACATTTCGCACATGCGATATCTCCCTGGAGACTTTGGGACAAATTGCTCTATGTAAATACAGACACACAAAGTCATTACTTGCAATACATCTGTACATTCGTGAAAGTTGGTAGCCTCTCAGATAATATTGGTGCTGGCTCACTTGTCCAAGATTACTCATCACAGTGTCCTAAAACCTAGTTTAATAAATGTAACTGGGTGTCTTTTTAACTTTTTTTTGTATATTTCAGGGTGTCTTTTTCACATTTTTAGTATATTTATCAGGATAAAAAGAATATTGATATTCATTATATTCATTCTTGATATCTACATGTACTTGAATCTGAGTTTGATATATTGGTGGGTCATGTTTTTCTCGGATATTGGAATATTGTGGGTCACTTTTTCTCAAAAATAAGTATATTGGTGGGTGCCGTTTTCAACCAGTCCATGGCACGTCCGTACCCATTTTCTGACCAAGATCCCCCCCCCCCAGCTCTGAGGTCTGTATTCTCTGCTTTATCTTTCCTATCTTTCTCTGTTTTCCGCCTGGCTGGTTTGTTTACATCAGACACCTGCTCGCACCTGCTGCTCAATGAAGATTTGTCTTGTGCTTTTTTTCACGCTTGGCTTGGTTCTGTGCGTTTTTTCTTCGTATGTGCCTTGTTTGGTTGTTTGAATTGCTAATAAATGAACACAATTCATTTGGTATCTGTTGTATATCACCCGACTTGATATTTCAAGAAAAATGTTAGAAGAGGAAGAATATACCCTACCTCATTCTCAAGCCTCAGCAAAAATCCAGGAGCCATTCTCACTAATTTTCTAACCATTCTTATTTCACAATTTCTAAAGTTTTCAATTTCTCACAATTCTCAAAGAAAATTGACCCCATTTTCAAATCTCATAAAAATCAAGGGCCATTCTCACAGCTCAAAATAGGTACATGTATATTTCCCCCTTATAGAAGAAATTATTTTATTGTGGATTGAAGAATTCCCTGAATTCCCACCCCTGCTTTTACAATCGACATTTTTCATAAAGGATCAAAAACGTTGTACGCTTTTGCACTTTTGGTGTTCAACCAATCAATGCACTTCTATTCATGAAGTGTGTCTAATTGAGTTAATAAGGGACAGCATTAAAATGAGGCTCCCACAACTCCTTATTAGGCATGTTGTTAAACAGTAACATGTGGTGTTCAGGTACATCAAGTAGAGAATATGAATAGCATATTTCATTATTTTAAATTTCATTTCTTTCCTATTCAAATGCAGGAAAATGTTGTTTTGACTTATGAAAAATAATATTCTTTTTTTACTTCCGGTTCAATAAAACCATTATACTTATTAGAAATGTATTATGTTTACAAAAAATATTCGAATGAAAGCATGAACAGACCTTGGTATCTAAGACAGTATAATGGGAAATGATATTCTTACTGTAAGATTAACAGAGCTAGATGGACAAGGGATTTTGTGGGCATATGTTTTGTCTAAGAAAGTGAGAGTAAGAAATGCATACTGCTGTTGTTGTAAGGACATTATTATTATATTGTTTTAAAAGATCACAATTCAAGTTTATTATATAAAACATGCTCTTTAATTTCATTCGCTAGGTTATTTCTTTGGTTGCACTGTAACTATTGAATTCTGAATCTCTTGAGAAAAAAAATTAGAAAAGAATTATAACCAGAAGAGACTATCTACCAATGACTTAGTGATTTCAGTTACATCCTTCTGGTTGCAACAGCTATAAAAATCCTCGTTCAGCAAAAATTCTCGGTGTAAAGCCAAAAAGGCTCAACTGTTTGACAGTTTAAACTCAAAAGTCGTTCTTTTTCCCTTTTAATTGATATGGAAACGGCTACTTGTGAATAAATCATGAATCGCAATCCCATGGCTTGTGTTTCACAACCGCATACATTTTTTAAATCGTAGTTCCTGTCTAAAAAACAGCAGGTGGCTACAAACAATTGCATTCTGGGAAAAATAGACAAACAGTATCAGTCTTTATCATTTCTTTCTGACACGCCGTAGCATCACAGAGCTTTGGTTGATTGAGACTGCACCGCGTGCGGGTAAAAATTGTAGTAACTATTTTGAGACACCTTGTACCATCGTACATAAATATTTAATTGAGACAGCCATAAGAAAACTGGTGTGTGGGTCTGTCCAGTAACATGGCTACATCTGTGACAACATGGCCAAACATGAAAGTTTACAGGCAAAGTTCATCTAAAATTCAGCAGTCAACCCTGTCCACCTATCTTAGTGCTATAGTTTCCTCCGTATATTTAGCTAATTCCTAATGATATGTCTGTGTTGTAATCTCAAATGAGTCTAAATGTTATTTTCAGCTCATTTTGAGATTAAACTGATTGTTTTTGTTTCTGTCTGTATTTAGTTGATATTTAGGTCTCCACGAGGCATGGAGAATCATGTTCCCCCAGGGAGCTTATGACCCAGAGGGCTGGACAACAAAGTACGGGCTCCGTTTGTGTTTCAAACGAATCCTTTCATTATTCACATGCATCACATTTTCCAACCTCTTTAATTCAACGCCCCCGAAATAAGCTTTCTAAAGAATTCCAGGTTGTAGCCACCATGTTCTTTCTTTCAACATATTGCTGTTGTTGAGTACTGTTAGCAAATAGAGCACTGCACACCCAGTTCGTGCATTTTATTGTTTAAACAATCGTAGCACAGCTATTAATGAACCCTCAATAGTGTTTGGTGTGTCAAAATAAAGCTACTTACTTATATTGTCCCATGATAAACACAATTGTTATGGTTCATTAAAATTATATGATCTGTGGAGCATTTTTTATGGCAAAATTATGCACACCCAGTTCGTGCGTGGCGATAATAGAGGATTCGAAAATGTTTATTTACATTAGATCTTACTAGAAATTTTATTTCTACACTTTGGCACAAGGGAAAACAATTATTTTCATAGTAGTAATATTATGTGGTATTTGTTTGGAGCCTAATAATTTTATTTAATTAACACACGAACTGGGTGTGCAGTGCTCTACCGACTTGTAAGACACGTTTCAACACCCCAATGACTATCAATGGTAGTTGAAACTAAGCCATGTATGCAGTCAGCGTGAGTAATTGTGCTCAGCGCTCATTGACCTAACAAATCCTTATTCTTTCCAGTTATCTACATTCTGTGTTATAACAAAGTGAATCATTCCACGCATTATGTACACTTATTGTACATATTGTGTACACTATTTGCACGTATTATGTACAATCCATGTGCTCTGTGGAACATGGTGAAGTAGAATACGTCTCTGAAGTGACCACCTCTCTATTGAGACCACCGACTGTATGATAAGGCCGTCTTGTGTGGTGCCACACTAGCATAAAGAGACCACTGTCACCCTCCACACCTCCCTATTGAGACAAATTTGTTGTCTCAATAGAGAGGATTGCACCTAAACCATTGCACGTGTGTAAAACAGGATGGAAACATTTTGGAAAACGGTCTGACGATTTGTTTAACGTTCAACGTTCAGAACCACAGTTTTATCGTAACTTGCGTCACGTTCAAAACTGTCATGGTGTTCGTTCAACGCGCCATTTTCCAGAACCATCCATGTACAACGTCTAGATTTCTCTGTTCCATGCCATTTTAACTGTTTTTGAACGTACACTGTCAACAATTTAGACTATCAAACAAGAGATGGTCTCACGTCAACCCTCCAAACAACAACGTGCCCCTGAGGTGAACGTTTTCATTCAATTTTGAACGTCGTAATTTAATGTGAGTTTTTCACGGCTTGATCACTCACACTGTCTTTACAAGTTCGTGTTCATATCAACCCGTGGGCCAAAGTCTGTCTTTTATTTGGAAAATATCTGTGGGTTAGACTTCCGTGGCCGAGTGGATAGGGAGTTGGACTTGTGAAAAGAACGTCGTGGGTTCGATTCCCGGTCGGGTCTGACGGTAGGTGTTGAACAAACTTACCTCTAACAGGTTGCACCTCCACGTTAAATATGTACAGGTCAGGCGAGTGAATGCTAATGTGAGTGATAAACACGTCTGCGCTACGGTAGCAATGTGCTGTATGCTCCTCGGGGAGTTGAGAAGGATATAGTGCGACAAGGATGCCAATGGCCTGGTGTAAATATGTAAAGTCGCTAGAGTACGATAACAGTGAATTGCGACTATAAATAACCACATTTATATTTACATCAAAGACAAAATCATTGCTCGGTTTTTTGAATTCCCAGCTGAGCATTTCGGCAGTAGGGCTTCTTATTGGTCAGATTTTGGGGTCAAGTTCCCCAAATATCAAACGGCTTGTATCACGGCTATATACACAGTACGTGCGATATGACAATGTAATTGAAGCTTCTGCTGTATAATATCTATACACTATAAAACAACACGCTCATACATAAGACAGGATACAATGGCTTGTCAATTCTAAACAGAGAGCCAGCGGAGAAATGTTTGTGCTCTTACAAGTGTCATTGATCGTTAGTGCGCTGTTTGGTGCAAGTTCAACATATACTTTGAAAAGAACTGCTGTTACATGTAAACTTCTCAGCTGACACAAAAAGACAGACCCCCCACCCGCCACCCCCAACCCCCTACCAACAAAATACTTCATTTTCATAGGGTTTTGACATGTCCGGCATGAATCGTTTTAAACAAAACCCATGAAATCCCTAAAAGTGCGCCCCCTTCCGACTTTGAAAAAAAAACTGGATCTGCCAGTGTAAACGATAATGTCTGAGCACTTCCAATATTCTTGCCTGATCCTGAAAGCACACAGGCCTAGGACTTCATTGTTGTCATCGCCCCGGGGGGTGGGGGGGGGGGGGGGCATTCCCACAACTCAGTAACCTCTTCCTCGCCAGATTTCTACATCCTACTCTACGTATGTAAATGTGGTGGTTTATAATCATAATCCAAGCATTTTGCTCTCGTGACTTTACATTTTACACCAGGTCATTGGCAGCATCCTTGTCACACTATATCATTTCCCAAATCCCTCGGGAGCATACAGCACATCGCTACCATAGTGCAGACATGCTAATCACTCACATTAGCGTTCACTCGCCTGACCTGTACCTATTTAACGTGTAGGTACCACGGAGCAGTGTGCAACCTGTTAGAGGTAGGTTTGCTCGACACCCACCACCAGACCGAACCGAAAATCGAACCCACGAACCTTCTGGTCACGAGTCCAATTTCCTATCCACTCGGCCACAGAAGCACAGAGACGGAAGTGCCATTACTTTACTATAGTATAGCGTTCTGTGTATCAAAGTAAAGTCATTAGGAATCTTGTCACACTGGTTACAGAGAGCCATCACACCATTCAAACACAGTCCTGCAACCTCTGGGCATTAGACTATTAAATTTGTAATACAGTTCCTATGAAGACAATGTATTTGATAGGGACGGGGTCCTCTCCAATATTTAATTATAAATACCAAGCCCTAAATAGATAAATGACAGCAAAAAATCACAGCGTTGACGCTGTGTTCCCTGAGCACTTTTGATCCAGTGAGATTTTCACTCTAAGACAGAATACTGGCCCTAATCCCTCACTCTCTGCCACAGGTAACTTGCTTTTGTGGGATTATCATCCACATTGATTGAACAACTCATTGCATTCAATATGCCGTATTTGACTAACATGTATACTCCGTTTGTTTGTTTGCAACCATTCACCTGTTGTGGATTATTGTGTACAATGCTGCCGTACTCGCTGCCCCATCCATATCTGTAAACAACAAAAACCCCACAAGACACAAACAAAGGCAGGAGCAGGTGCTCGTTCCGCTCAGGTTGGTAGCCTCAGTATTAACCCGATTAATACTGCTCCAGTGGGGCTCAGTAACAAGTTGTCAGTTGAGTTGATACTTTTTGCTACTGGTACCATGTGACCACAATTAATACCATACACTTGCTTTCGCATAGCTAGGAATCATGGGAAATAAATAGACAAACAAACCAAGAACGTGGCTGTTTTGCATATGCATGAAGCTTTTTCGCTGTCTCGATAGAAATATTTCAGTACGATTTTTACCCACGTGGTGTCAGTCTCAATCAACAAAAGCTCTGTGATGCTACGGCGTGTCAGAAAGAAATGATAAAGGCTGATACTGTTTGTCTATTTTTCCCCAGAACGAAAAATTGCAATTTTGTTTGTAGCCACCTGCTGGTTTTAGACAGGAACTACGATCGCACCCTAAATATTTCTATTAGAAAATAAATGTATGTACTGCTCGAGTGGCACTCAGAACTACTCGGAATGTTTCAGTGGGGCAGGCACAGTAAAAGTACGTTAAACGTAGCTACGTCAGTACGTCAGTACGTGAAACGTTAACACTGTCAAAAAGGGGTACAGTTGATACTGGTTGTACAGTGAAACCACAATTTGTGGCAAGATACAGTGATACTACGTTAATTAGTACAGGTTCAATTATTGTAGAGTTATGAATCAATTAATAGATCATGAGACCATGGCCTTACCAATAACTTGTGTGGGGATATAAAAACATAACAATGCAATCATGGTCTTGCCAAATATCTTTTGTGGAAAAAAACTTGAATCAATAATTCAATCAATGTTACATGCAATATTCCAATCAAAGTTTACAAACAAATTGCTCATTTTTTGCTCAGTTAGATCACAATCTTCAACTGTCATCCCAGTCTCATTTTCCTTCCTACTAGCTGACTATAGTGAAACTAGGTTAATTAATACATAGGTTCGGATCCACATCATCAATTATGGGGTTGTGAGGAGTCAGTCTTCCATATTTTGTTAACCCTAATTCTATTATAGAATTGATACTTGCTATCATGTCAAGAGATTTAATTGCGGCGACTCTTGGAAAAGTTGTGTGAAATTTACTGTTTCCATGGCAACTACAGACAAAAATGTAAATCTACTCACTACAGTGAAACTGATGATAAAACAACTAACATTCATACCATGGATTTGTATGATGCACCACATTAAAGCGGATAGTTTACTCTATTATAAAGTGCATAATTTATGTAAATTAGTTTTTTTGCATATACCTTATTAACATAATTAATCTAGTTTTAACCTGCAGAGTAGAAAATCACTGTTCCAGTGGCAGTAAGTACGGTGGAACCAAAATTATACTGGCCCAATGGTTATACAGTGAAACGTCTTCAATTGATTAATACTGGTCCTAATACGTCTGTATGTGGAGGTTCGTGAGCTGGCATCTTTATGAAGGTTTGGGAGGTTGAAAAATATTTTTTATTATTATTATTATTTATAGAAGTGGTCTGAATTGGAATTTTGAAAATCCAGTTGAATTGGTTCACAGCACCTTATCTCATGATAGTTTTGATTATTGCTTACTGCACATCTAAACAGAAAATACTGACAAACCTATAATAATTGGAGGTTATTCTGTTATACTGGTTTAACGGGTGAGTTTAGTAGAACCTAAGGACCTGACGGAATACAGAATGCCTGGACCAAAACAAAGAAAACAAAAAAAACTAACCCCTGCCGGGCTGCCCCCCCCCCCCACACACACATCCCGACCCCCACACATCTTGAGAGTGAGCAATGAGAGAGCAGGTTTCTCTGTACCCTCATTTTTGTACTTTTTGTTTTTCTTTCTATGCTATATTTTATCAATTATTTATTATCAATTATTATCAATTATTTATTATCAATGTTTTTTTTTATAGTTTTTTTTAACATTGATCATTTTTTTAATATTGATTATTTGATACATAGCATAGAAACCAAAAAACGTACAAAAATGATACCATACGCTCTGTATAGACTCCATGAGAGCAGTAACATTCTGGAGCCTCCACCAAAGTGTCGCCACAAAGGCATATTGACAGGATTCCTATTATCCTATTGACAGGCTTTCAAGGTTGATAAAACAAACCCTAATTTGCACACTTAATGAAGCTACACGATTACAGCAAACATTTAAGGCAGTTCGCATAATCAGCGCAGCTATAATACGTTTTAGGGGATGATACAAGCACTCTTTTTCAAACATAGATATGCAAATGAACTCTATTTGATTGGTTACGGCCACCAGTACCAGATTTGATATGCCCATAGTGAACGGACTGGTTTGACGGACGTTAACATTTTACTTGAGAAGTTGCTATGTTTGATTCCTAAGTCACGGGCAGATCTAGGTTTTCAGAAACAAGGGATTTCAAGGGTTCGATGGTGGACATGCCAAAACCCCTACGGAAATGAAGCGTTCTGGTGGGAAAAGGGGGGGGGGCTGCGCCCCCTCCCCCCTGGATCTGCCTATGCTCAGTTATTGCATTTTACCAGCGGCTATATCTTATTGCGCTCTTAAATTGTGTATGATTCGGACGTATACGGTGTGCGGAGTGAGCCAGTCAGACACAGCAATCGAACAGGTCGCATATCTATAACAAACACAAAGCCACTGTGGGCATTTTTAGACAAGCATTTGTGACGGTTTGGCTCGCCAAACGTTTATCGTACGTTTGACGTATTACGTACGTTTGACGTGCGTGTTTGTGACGGTTGACGTGCACTCACCCGAGCAGCGTGCTCATCATCAGGACGGTCAGCGTGGACGTCATCCCGGCATCGGGCGAAGGCTGCAATGGGAGAGACAAGACTTAATAACCAACTTTTGTCATTATTAAAGGCACACGGCAGAAGTCTACTATGATATAAGTGAGATGGGACGTGCATGTCTACCTTTAAATGATCTGACATGAAGGCCTATTCTGAAAGCTTCTCTATGATGCAAAGTTGCTGATTGTTTTTGCTAAATTGACGGCATCAACTAAAGCCACGTGCTTTTATTTTCCAAGAGCTGTATAGTTGTGAGTTTAATTTTTTTCGTTTAAGCATGTGGTACTGATTATGTGTAATGGAGGCATTTTTTCAATGTGACAAGCTTAATGTCTTGGATAATCATGAGAAACCCTAGTATATCCATGCATGCTGCTGTATTCTGCAATGTTGCTACTGAATTTGGTTTTAAATTTAATTATTAAATGTTCATCGTGCTGTTCACAAAGTTCATCTATACACAACACAAACAAATGTACTGTTGACAGTTTCGGCAACTCCTGTTTTCAAAATCTGCTAAGAAAATGGCGTACACATGAAAACTCTCAGTTCATGATGCTTCTTTCGTATCTTTATCGTTTTAAATAAATTGTTACGATTATCCAGTCACTCACTTCCTCCCAGTTGTCTCAATTGTTCTGTTTCACATGGTGATCTAACTATGATCTGGGTGAGAGATTGCTCGCTGCTGCCTGTTCTACAGCTGCACGGTTGCATGTTTTCTGTATAGATGTTAAGGCTGTGTATTTAATATCAGTGGGATTTTAAAGTTTCATAAAAGACCTTATATCTATTACCGCTAGAGGCTGTCACAAGTGTACTTGCTCTTCGACTTTGCACTTGATATATGGTTGATACGAGTGCTTTATATAATAATAGTGATAGAAACAATTTATAAAGGTCTTTTGAAAGACCAGCCCAGTATGACAGGTTATTACACAGGGAAAATGACAACCTAGACACGTTTTCTGCATATGCCTAGTGCCTAGAACTATTACAACATTAAATTGCGTATCACAGACAAAGACAGTTTTGTTTACAAAAAATAAAATACAAAATGCAGATATAAAATAACTCTACAAATTGTTGGTTATAGTTGGTATCATTTACAAACAAGCTCCTTAATACTGCACTATTGCATGTTAATAGTTCAGTCAAACGTTATACAGGAAGCTTTTCTAAGACCACATCATTATATCTCTGTACAACTTGACCATTTCTCACTGTCCAAAAGACACCACCATAAATAGACCACCTCTCTTATTTCAGACCACTTGATGACGGATTATTACACAGGGAAACTGACAACATGCACACGTTTTCTGCAAAGATCTAGTGCCTAGAGCAATTACGGGTTGTCATAATAAAGAGGTTCTACTACAGCCAATCACCTGCCACTCACCTATAATCCTGCTAATCCACGCCCTGCCACCTGTGGGGAGCCTCACGCAATCACAACGCCCAACGTTTACTTTGACAACGTTCAACTTTGGCGACGTTCACTTTGACAAGTTTGACAACGTTCAGCGTTCCGAGTGTGAGTTCGCCGCCGGCGCCGCTCGCCTCAGCTCAGCCACAGTCTACTCGGCTGCGGCTTTTGTATTTGTATTTTAGCATTTGTTGTATTTGCTGTTGTTGTATTTGCTGTTGTTGTTGTTGCTGTTGTTGTATTTGCTGTTGTTGTTGTTGTTGCTGCTGCTGCTGCTGCTGCTGTTTTTGTAGTTTGTGCTGTTGTTGTTGTTGTTGTTGTTGTTGTTGTTGTTGTTGTTGTTGTTGTTGTTGTTGTTGTTGTTGTTGTTGTTGTTGTTGTTGTTGTTGTTGTTGTTGTTGTTGTTGTTGTTGCTGTTGTTGTTGTTGTTGTTGTTGTTTTTGCTGATGCAGTAAAAACTCTAATGAAGACTCCGCAAAGAGCTACTTTATCATTCCTGATCCGGCGAGCGAGTTTCTCCATGAGTAGCCGCTTGCCGTGTGATTCTCTGTGTATATTTGAACATCGCCTCATCTCATTGGTCGATATAAGACGCACGTATTTGCATAATGTAGAGAGGACATTGATAGAAAATATAACCCATGTCAAACAGAGCATCAGAAGAAAAATCACCATAAAAAGCGGCAACAGTATATTCAGAAATAATCCCACTTTTGCCAGTTTCCTTTTTTGTGAAAATATTCACTCATGAGCGGACAGGTTTCAGTCTCGAGTGGGGGGGGGGGGGGGGTACTTCAGGGGTGAAAGCAGTGAAACTATGAAAATGATACCCCTAGTGAAACCACCGGATGAAAACAATGGGGTATTATCCCAAGGGGTATTATTCTATGTGATACTGTAATGAAAACAAGATTTTCTACAACTTGTATTTACTGTTTATGCTTTTTGTGGCTCAATAATGCAAAATCACATGAAAAGAGAGCTAGATATTGAACCTTGAGATTTAACCTCCCCTAGCGAAACTGAGTGGTGGGAAAGGTGACCCCTATCAGTGGCACATGCCGTATAGGGCGACTGTGGAAGTACAATACCCCCCCCCCACCCCACCCCCCCCCCCCGAGGTTTCAGTTCAACTGGTGTTTACTAACAAGAAAACATATGCGCGAGCATACAATACAAAAAAGAGGGTTCGCCATGGAATGGAAGGCAGGCAGGCATAGTTATGATAACGTGGACGTACCTCAAATATTTGGCCATTTGCCATGAATTTCGGAATATTCATGTAACCAATTCCGTGAGAAGGTTGAACAATAAGCCTGGAAAGCATAAAACCATGGCTAACATGGAACATGCACAATTACCATGTACAGTGAGAGAAACCTTGCTATGTAGATATTGCTAATTACAAAATATCCTTTATGTTGAGGTGATTTTGGTTTCCCTAAATAAAGTCGTCTATATAATGTAAGTAATATGTTGGTTATATGTTGGTTATCTCTAATCTATTGGCAATCTCAAGGGATGAGTGGGTCCTTCGAAAGATTCCCCTGTAGACAGTGTGGCCAACAGTGGTTAGTGAACATGCATATTACGTCATTGGATATCCACGTAATCACTTAATATATAGGTTTAATTTATTTGTGCAAGAATTATTTTCTATTATCTGTTAGCTATACGTATATACTAAGGTATTTGTTAACAAAAATCACTTTTGTTGAAATCATGCTGAGTGAAAACATTGTCAGTCTACGGGAATCTCTTTCACACTGACCACATATATGTTTTTGAAAGTATAAATTATATATTGTTCAAAAAAGACTCGTGAATGGAAAAATAAGCCACAAGTATATGATTGGGCATAAAACTCTGTAATACACCTTACACTTGGGTAATTTCTACTTCCAATGTAAACTACTGTTAATCTAGTTATCTCAAATATTATTTCATATCTATACTTTTTCTTCACGGGATTACATATTCGCGAAACAAATATCTTCTTTGTTCTCGTCAGTTTCCAATAGAAGTTGAATCTGATCATGATTTCTTTTTATAGAGATGTAGATTTTTGCGTAATAACCACAATGCTGATCACTCACACAGTCACTCACTCACACTTTCAACCCCATGACCTGTACCTATTTAACGTGTAGGTGCCACGGAGCAGTGTGCAACCTGTTAGAGGTAGGTTTGCTAACCATTCGGCCACGGAAGGATATTTGTTGAAGAAGTTTAATTGGAGTAAAGTACTGAGTCAATAGTTTGCATTGTGTTTCCTATGCACTGTCCGGATGCATTGACCTGATCAGACATTTTTAAGTGATAGTTGGAATACCATTTGATGCCCAACAACCATTTTCGAAGTAGAACAATTCTTCCGTAAACTAACTATGTTCTTCGCATGTATGTATGCATGTATGTATGTATAATCAACTAATTACATTATCAACTAAGAGTACCTTAGTACCAAAGTACCAAAGTATTATACTTTGTTTAATAATCTACTGGAAATATTTGTTACCGGTATGTATTTTTTTCTTTTTTTAATTCACTTGTATACTTAACCTCAATTGTGTTGTATTTACATGTCATTTACGTTGTACAAGGTTTTGAAATTGAATAAACTGTTAAACATAGTGGAGTGCGTTCTGTAAAAAATATATTAAATTTTGAAACAATAATTTTTAGAATTACAATAAGCTGGCTTGCCAACTGTGATTAGTTATAATGTTGCAATGTAAAAATGTAATCAACTGTATGACAATGGTTGAATGGTGGGTTTTGTAAGACAAATAAATAGCACATTTGGAGCAAAATTAAGGTAAGATATTATTTATATTATTAATATCAACCTACACTGTAAGTATTTGCGAGATCTAAGCAAACAGTAGCAGCAGCAGACGGATTTCCCTAACTCACCACTAATAATTAAACTCCCTGTGTGTTATAAATAAGGAGTTAGGATCGAAGCTCCCCTTTGCTGCATAGCATCGGGCGAAAGGTTAATGCTCTATTCCACACAACGGTGAAGAGTGCTTGGTATTGAAGCCAAGAACAAAAACACAAACGTATCTTAATATTGGATTCAACAAATCAGGAGTTATTTTGGAATTGTGATAAATTGACAGCATATTCACATCCATTTTGACCATACAGATGGACTAGTGTGCTGTAAACGATATTCTACAGAAACAGGATATGCATTTCAAATAATACTAAGGTTTAAAGGGACGGTGCAATATTTACCAGGCAGGGGGACCAGTGCATTTGGTAGGGGGACAGGTACTTTTTTCAACGTGCAAAGTAGGGGGACCGGATGATTTTTCATTCTCATTGGGCATGGGACGTGTACTTTTTTTCACCTGCTGAAATCCCACTTTGACAGGAGCGAATCGGTACAAATTATATTCACGCGAACGGGACAATGTTGCTCACCTGGTCATAGTTAAAGCCACGTCTCACTGGTTCTTGCGCACTGGGAACTTACGCCCAGCTGATAAAAATCGGTTGGATATCCAGATTTTTCATCTACGCTAAGCATCTGCCGGCTATGCAGACGCTACGCAGACCCAGCGTTTCTTTACCGCTTTACGTACTTGCGACGTGCTTGTAACGCTCGCTGCCAGTACCCCGCCAAAATAGTTCTAGAAGATTATCCATCGGTCCACTCTTTTACGCTCCCAGGTTTTGGGCTGCTCAAAACATCGAAAGCGTGAACGGCATACGCCAATCGATAATCCATTGATTTTTTATGTGGGGCGTACGTCCTACATACGCCAGACATACGCTACACACGAGCTGAATATCCTCCACGCATTGGGAGCAGACGCTCGGCTAAAGCTTGGTGCACCTTGAGCATACGATGGCATACATTCAGCAGGTGTTCAACGTATTGTAGATGTATGTTCAGTGGGTAGCAGACAGTGAACACAAGGTCAGCGTAACCCTGATGCACAACTGACACACACAAAAAAAAGTCTGGCTGAGACTTTTTTTTGTGCGTCTGTTGTGCATCGGGGTTACGTTGACCTTGCTTTCACTGTCTGCTTTTCTTACGCCGGGTTTTGCGCCTGCCATGAGCTGACTATGCGCTGGCGGAAAAAAATCATTTAATGCCAAAAGGGGTTCCCTATCAGCCGATGGTCGACGTATAAATTTTTTTGCCCGGAAATCCCTAGAATTTATGTGTCAACCATATGCAGAAACAAGTAGGACGCGGCCTTTAGATCTCTAGATGACATTGAAGGTAGAAAAAAAATCAGTGTTGCAACAATGTGTAAAGCTAAATGAACTATTATGTGAATATGCGATTTCTTATTCGCGCAACAACTATTTTTATCCAAGTAGAATATATTGAACCCAATATAACTATCTTATCACAATTTTACAAGAGGTTCTGTTCACTACCAGAATGACACAAACAAAAAACACATGATAACCAATGTGAATTTTAATTAACAAAATATAAGAAAATAATTTGGAGATGTAATAAAAACATATCCATATACACATCA
The DNA here is from genome assembly GCA_019095985.1 of Streblospio benedicti. Classification (NCBI taxonomy): domain Eukaryota; kingdom Metazoa; phylum Annelida; class Polychaeta; order Spionida; family Spionidae; genus Streblospio; species Streblospio benedicti. The sequence continues at coordinate 104,983 of JAGTTF010005996.1, forward strand.
ATACCTTTCAAATCCCTTCTTATGTCTTGTATAGGAAAAATATGGTAGCATAAAATGTAAAACAAAACAGAAATTACAAAATATAACATGACTCGATCTTTTAATAAAAAATTATAATGATGATAAATACTTGAGCAAGTTATCTATTGGCAAAAATACGTATTTTCAGCAATTTTAACCTTGAAAATAATATATGGTCACTTTGATGTCAGTCAACAAACAGAAAATGGTAATAAAGTTAAAAATCACAAAAGTATGGATGGCAAAACATGTTAAAAAC